>WAAE01024113.1:329188-372165 GCA_013400495.1 Nicator chloris
CCGCTCCCCGCCACCCGCAGCCTCCGGAGCGGGTCCATCCCGGCAGCTCCATCACGGGAACCCCGATCCCGCGGGAGCTCCGCTTGCGCATCCCGGGAGATCCATCCCCCCACCCTCGCTGGGGCGAGCCCCCCTCCCCCGCCGAGCCCCCCCGGTTCGCCGCGTGCCGTGGTTGATCCCTCCCTTCCCGGGGCTGCGCCGATGGACTCTCCCAGCGCTCCGTGTGCGCGGCGGAGGCTGCGGCGGTAGCGCTGGTACTCGCGAGCTGCTGTCGCGCCGTGTCGCTGCCGGAGCATCCTCTTCCCGTATCCCTTCCCGAGCATCCTTCCTCGCCGGAGCATCCCCTTTGCCGGCGCCGGGAAGGAGCTGGAGCTGGAGCGGTGCGAGGGCTGAGCCAGGTAAGGGGGAACAAAACGCGTTTGTACCCCGCATCCGCCCTCCCCGCGGCGTTAATCGGCGTCCTCGGAGCCGCTGATGGATTCGGGGTTCGGCTTCCCCTTCCCACTTGCTGTGGCCATTTTGTCCTGGAAAACATTCTCCGGAGCCCGGCTCTGCCTTTGGATGTGCGTTTTTGGGGGCTCCTGTCATCCCTCCGCGCCGTCCTGCGGCCGCAGAGCAGCCGGAGCGGATCGGGAATTCGCCGCAGGGATGGGAGGGGGGAACCGGGGGGGTTTTGGGGAAGGGGTAGCAGGGGGGGTGCTGAGGGGTGACCTTGGACACGTGCGATTTCCAGTTCTTCCCCCTTGTCGCCATGTTCCTGGCGTTCCGCAGGGAGGCTGGGGGCTGCGGGGGGGCGATGCAGACCCCCAGCGCGGGACTCCCGGGGGTTTTGGGGTGCAGGGTTGCATTGATCCTCGGCTCCGCTTGGATGCCTGGTCGGAGGAGACGGATCCGGATCCGATAACCTTGTCCAGAGCAGTCCAACGCCACGATGGGGCTGCAGGGCCAGCAGCGTGTTCAGCCCTCAGATGGGCATTTTTGGGGACCTCCCCGGCTCCTGCATTTCAGGGACTGTGGTCTGTGGGATTTCTGGCTCTCTTGTGGGATCAAACCCCTGATCTCACCCAGCACTGGCTCCTGGCGTGGGTTCGGCTGCTCGAGGCTCCCTGGTTTGTACGGCCACTCTCTGTCACGGAGCCAGCGGTGACCTTGCTCCCCAGCCCATCCTCTTCCTCACTGTGCACCCAGCCTCTCCCTGCTCCCCCATTCCTTCTCCCGGCCCCCAGTACCCCCCGGTCTGTGGAATGCCAGCCCCACATCAGGAGGTTCCAAAGGGAACCACAAGCCTGGCTGGAGCAAAATGACCTTGGTCATGGATCGGCTCCTTTCAGGAGCCTCACAGGCCCATGAGATGCCCAGACAGGGGACTGGGGTCTCCCTCCAGCTGGAGGGGAGGACGTGGGGGTATTTGCCATTTTATCCTGTGCAACCACCTGCCTGGCTCTGCTCAGGAACGGGGGCCCATGCTGTGCCGCAGCCCCCCTCCCTCCAGGGTTTCCGAAGGGCTAAATTTAGCGTCCCTGCGTGCCCTGTCCCCTCGCTTGGGCACGGGGGGATGCGCTGCCGGCTGCGTCCCTCTGCCCGCAGCTCCTTCCCGCCTCGCCAGGGATAAAAATAGCCCTTGGGGGGGTCACGATGGCCCCTGGATGGAGCAGCAGCATCGGGCTGGGGGGCTGCAGGTCCAGCCCTGTCACGAGCTGAGCTGGGCTCTGTGCGGTGGGTGTGGGGACGCTGGGCTGGGGAAGAGGGGGTGGGATGCTGGTTTGTGAGGGGACAAGGAGATGGCCACCCCCAGATATCTGGATGCCTCTCTCTTCCCCCAGGGCTGGACCCCGGGGGACTCGTGGTTCCCCCAGGCCCCACTGGCTGGGTCAGCACCTCCCACAGTAAATCCTGCCTGGGAACTTCTGCAGGGAGTGTGGCCTGGCACACACGGGTCACTGTCACTCCAGGGACTCCCCCCTCGAGGGATCCTCTGAGGGGCTCCTCTACCAGACCTTGAGCCACCCACCCGGGGCTTCACTGGTGCTGGGAGGGTTTGGGGACCTCCGTGCCCTCGGAGGCTGATCCCCTCATCCTCGCTGTGGTGCCCAAGGAAATGGGGGGCTTCAGTCCAGACCTGCCGATGGCCTCGTTTTTTGGGGTGATGGACTGGTGATGCTCAGGGGCAGCCATGCCCCTGATGTCCCCCCAGCTCCCCCTGTCCTTTGGGATAACTGCAGAAGGGATGGGTGCAGGGGGACTGGGGGGTCCCCCAAGCGAGGGGAAGCGGGCTGGCATGGAGCCAGAGTCTCTCAGCCTGTCCCCACCTCAGCCCCCCCTGCCCTGTGGTGACTCGCCTGCCACTTCACCGGGAGGTCCCCAAATCCTCCTGCTTCCATCTGAGACGGAGCAAAAGCGCGGGGTGGAACGCAGGGCCACTACCACTCAGCCCTGGTTGTGTCTGGGCTTCCCAGGTCCGGGCCGGCATCCAGGGTCCCCCCACAGCCTGTCCCACGGATGGGTAGCGCCGTCTCCCCTCTCCCCGCACTCTGAGGGCGCAGCCCCCGACGCAGAGACAGCCCCGCCGCCCCCAGCCCCCGTCCCGCCCCGCCGGCACCATGGACGAGTCGTTCCGGGACCGGACCGCCTTCATCCGCGGCGCCAAGGACATCGCCAAGGAGGTGAAGAAACACGCGGCCAAGAAGGTGAGCCGGGGCATGGACCGAGTGCAGGACGAGTACACCCGGCGCTCCTACTCCCGCTTCGAGGAGGAGGAGGATGACGAAGACTACGCGCCCCAGGACGGCTACTACCGGGGGGGCGAGGGGGCCAACGAGGAGGAGGGGGTGTCCAGCGACGCCACCGAGGGCCACGACGAGGAGGATGAAATCTACGAGGGCGAGTACCAAGGCATCCCGCGGCAGGAGTCGCTGAAGGGGGGCGAGCGCCTGGGGGCCGCGGCGGCCGCCGGCGCGTTCGACGACAGCGAGGGACAGCGCAGGAAGGACAGGGAGGAGCTGGCGCAGCAGTACGAGCTCATCCTGCAGGAATGCGGCCACGGCCGCTTCCAGTGGACCCTCTACTTTGTCCTGGGCCTGGCCCTCATGGCTGACGGCGTCGAGGTCTTTGTGGTGGGCTTTGTCCTGCCCAGCGCCGAGAAGGACATGTGCCTCTCCGACTCCAACAAGGGCATGCTGGGTGAGGAGAGGGGCTAGGGGGCTGTGGGAGTTGTGGATAGGGGGGACAGGAGGGTCAAGGTGACATGGAGGGGCCCTGGGAGATGTGGAGAGGTGTGAGGGAGTCCCGTGGGGGATATGGGAGTACGGAGAGACACGTGGAATGCAGGGGGGCACAGTGACATGTTGTGGGGGCAGAGAAGCACAGGAGGGTGGGGACGCAAGGAGTTGGGGATGGAGAAGGATATGGGGGGGCTCAGGGAGATGTGGAGGGTCATAGGGGCTATGGAAGAACACAGGAAGAATTGGGAGGCCATCAGGCCGTGAGGTATGGGGTCCAGGAAGGGATGTGGGGACAGGGAGGGATGCAGGACCCCCCTGGGCATAGGGCTCCCACCATCCTCCTCCCAGTCCCACACTGGTCCCCACATGAGCAATGGTGAGGGCCAGCTGCAGGCAGTGAGCTCAGAAACTTGGGCTGATTAGTGGATGCTGAGACTGAGTTTGGGGGGCTGTGGGGGGCTTTGTTCAATTGCTTCCTCCTTCTCTGTGATGCCTGCCGGAGCCTGACACCCCTCCAAATCCCAGGGGGTACCAGTGCCCCCCGTCCCTGAGATCCAGCAATCTTGGGACAGGGGGAGGGGCTGGGTGTGGGGGTCCTGGGGGCACATCTGCCCCCCATGCCCCACAGTCCCTGAGCAGAGCAGGGGGACAACGCCCACCTCTCATTCACATGGGGTTCTGTCCCCTCCCTTCAAGGAGCATCTCGAGGTCCCTGCCTATGCCCCACCCGCAGTGCCAAGGATGCTCTCCCTCCTCCAGATGACTCGGGGTGCAGGTCCTGGTGTCCCCCGGGACTGACCTCGCTGTGTGTCCCCCTCCCCAGGACTCATCGTGTACCTGGGCATGATGGTGGGCGCGTTCGTGTGGGGCGGGCTGGCCGACCGGCTGGGCCGAAGGCAGTGCCTCCTCATCTCCCTCTCCGTCAACAGCGTCTTCGCTTTCTTCTCCTCCTTCGTCCAGGGCTACGGCACCTTCCTCTTCTGCCGCCTGCTCTCGGGCGTGGGGTAAGGGGGGCCCAGCCATGGAGGGACCCTCAGAGCAGGGCCGGTCTCCCTGCTGTGTGCGTGGGACGGGGGGTGATGCCGCTCCCTCCCCTCCCTCCCCAGCATTGGCGGCTCCATCCCCATCGTCTTCTCCTACTTCTCGGAGTTCCTGGCGCAGGAGAAGCGCGGGGAGCACCTGAGCTGGCTCTGCATGTTCTGGATGATCGGGGGCATCTACGCTTCCGCCATGGCCTGGGCCATCATCCCCCACTACGGTAGGAGCCGCGGGCTGGTGGCGCGCAGGGCGTGTGCCGGGGCTCGGCCCCACCACCGTGTCCTGTCCCTGTCCAGGCTGGAGCTTCCAGATGGGCTCCGCATACCAATTCCACAGCTGGAGGGTCTTTGTGCTGGTCTGCGCCTTCCCCTCGGTCTTTGCCATCGGGGCGCTCACCACAATGCCCGAGAGCCCACGCTTCTACCTTGAGGTGGGGGTCTGGGGGGCCATGGCTGTGTCCTGGGGGGCCATGGCTGTGTCCTGGGGGGAGTCTGGAGTGGAGGCTGGTGTGAGGGTCCCCAGGGAGGGACCCCCAGGTGGGGGCAGAGATGGGGCAGTGCAGACAGGGACCCCCGGGAGTGGTGAGGCCTGGACAGGAAGCCCCAGATGGGTTTTGGAGAGGGGTGGAACTGGGCAGGAACCCCCAAGTGGATGATGGGATCCAGCCACAGACCCCAGAGGGACGGGGGGGACCCCGAGGAGGTGATGGAGATGGTGGAGGGATCCCTGGGTGGGTGGCAGGTGGGATCCAGGTGGGTGGAACCCAGGAAGGGGCTGCTGATGGGGTGGTCAGGATCCAGGGTGTCCCGGGGTGACCTGTCCCTGCCCTCACAGAATGGGAAGCACGACGAGGCCTGGATGGTGCTGAAGCAGGTCCATGACACCAACATGAGGGCCAAGGGCCACCCTGAGAGGGTCTTCTCGGTAAGGACCCCCCAGGGCTGAGCCCTGGGGCCCCCAGCACCCCAAGCGCGGGTGAGGTGTCCTCCAGGAGCAGGGGTGCAATTGCCACCTCCGGGAAAAGCACCACCCAGGGGATGCAGTGCTGCTGTAACAGGTGGGGAAACCGAGGCACAAGGTGGGGCCCTGGTGCTTCCCGGTGTCCCCAGACTGTCCCACCCACAGGTCACCCACATCAAGACCATCAAGCGGGAGGACGAGCTCATCGAGATCCAGTCGGACACCGGGACGTGGTACCGGCGCTGGCTGGTCCGATGCCTCAACCTGTCCCAGCAGGTGAGGCCGGAGCTGCCCAGGGCTCCCTGTGCCTCCGGTCACCTCCCATGTCCTTGTCACCTCCCACGTCCCTCCGCAGGTCTGGAGCAACTTCCAGCAGTGCTTCGTGCCCGAGTACCGGCGGGTGACGCTGATGATGATGGCGGTGTGGTTCACCATGTCCTTCAGGTGCTGCGGGGCGGCACGGGGACGGCGTGGACAGCACTGGATGGGGCGGGACGGGATGGGATGAGGCAGCAGGAGTGGGATGGGATGGAAAAAGTATCACTGGGATAGCACAGGCTGGCACTGGGAGCTCAGGGCTGGCCCTTGGAGCCCTGGGCTGGCACTGGGAGCTCAGGGCTGGCCCTTGGAGCCCTGGGCCAGCACTGGGAATCCCAGGTGTGTGGTGCCCGCTCACCCCTGTCTCCGCAGCTACTACGGGCTCACCGTGTGGTTCCCGGACATGATTAAGCACCTGCAGAGCATCGAGTATGCGTCACGCACAAAGCTCTTCACGCGCGAGAAGGTTCGGCACTTCACCTTCAACTTCACCCTGGAGAACCAAGTGCACCGTGGTGGGGAGTATTTCAATGACAAGTGAGCGAGGGGAGGCTGAGCCTGGGCTTGCTGGGCCTGGGGCTGCTCAGCACAGGGGCGGGGGGCATCCGGGCTCTCCCTCCTGTCCCCCCTGTGCAGATTCATCGGGCTGAAGATGAAGTCGGTGACGTTCGAGGACTCGCTCTTTGAGGAGTGTTACTTCGAGGACATCACTTCCAGCAACACTTTCTTCAAGAACTGCACCTTCATCTCCACTGTCTTCTACAACACAGGTGGGGAAATCAGATCCCTGGGTGGATGGAGGGGGAGACCCACCAGGGTGACCCCCAGGGTTTTCATGGAGACGAGGGTGAGCCACCAGGTTGGAGGAGGGTCAGGAAAGTCCCCAGTGGCACGATGGAGTTGGGATGGTAGAGATGATGTAACTCACCAGGGTGGTCCCCAGGGGGATGGCGAAGGGGCCAGGCAGGTCTGCAGGGAGATGGGGTGAGCCCATGGCCCACTGTCCCCCCAGATCTCTTCGAGTACAAGTTCATCAACAGCCGGGTGGTGAACAGCACGTTCCTGCACAACAAGGAGGGCTGCCAGCTGGACTTCAGCGACGACAACAACGCCTACATGATCTACTTTGTCAGCTTCCTGGGCACCCTGGCTGTGCTCCCTGGAAACATCGTGTCGGCCCTGCTCATGGACAAGATCGGCCGCCTGCGCATGCTGGGTGGGCAGCGGGCTCAGGGCAGCCTGCTCTGCCTTCCCTGGGGCTGGGGGGTCCTGGAGGTGTTCTCCAGCCCAAACCAGGCTCTCCATCTTCACTCACCTCCCACCTGCTGAGTCCCTTCATCACCATCACCTTTGGGCACTACCAAAGTGCCCCCAAGGTCACCCCACCTCCATCACCCCTTTGGGGACCTTCCTGACCCTCCTCCCACCCGCTGCTCACCTGGATCTCTGTTGATCCCTGGGGGACCTCCCTGTCTCCCCCATCTCCCTCTCCCTTTTGGGACTGTCAGCCTCCCCCAGTCCCACCTCCTGTCTGAGTTTCCCTGTGCTCTGACATGTCCACGTGTCCCTCAGCCGGCTCCAGTGTCATGTCCTGCATCAGCTGCTTCTTCCTGTCCTTTGGGAACAGCGAGTCTGCCATGATTGCGCTGCTCTGCCTCTTTGGGGGGGTCAGCATTGCCTCCTGGAACGCGCTTGACGTGCTCACCGTGGAGCTGTACCCCTCTGACAAGAGGTGGGGGCCTGGAACAGAGGTTTTGGGTGCAAGGAGTGAGGTTTTGGGTGCTGGGTGGGAGGTTTCAATTGCCAGGGGGAGGTTCTGGGTGCAGGGTGGGAGGATTTAGGGGCTGGGTGCCAGGGGTGTGGAGGTTTTTGGATGTCAAGTGGGAGGTTTGGGGTGCTGGGGGCAATATTTTGGGTACCAGCTGGGAGAATCTGGGTTCTGGGTGGCGCATGTGGAGTCCCGGTTGGGAAGTTTTGGATGCTGTGTGCCAGGCCTGAGGTACAAACTGCTGGGTACAGGTCTTGGGGTGCTGGGTGCCAGGTGTGGGTTACCAGCTGCTTGGTACCTGTTTCTGGGTGCTGCCTGCCAGCCCCGGGCTGCCGGGTACTCATTTTGGGGTGCAGATGCACATTTAAGCATTTTGAGTTTCCATTCTGGAGTGCCAGGTGCCTGTTTCAGGCTTCCAGGTGCCCGTTTCGGGGGGCCACCTGCCCCCTGCAGGTGTCCCCCGAGGCTGGGTACCCATCCCTCCCCCCCGGGGGGTGCCCCCACCAACCCCAGCCCTCCCCATCCTCCCCAGGACGACGGCGTTTGGGTTCCTGAACGCGCTGTGCAAGCTGGCGGCCGTGCTGGGCATCAGCATCTTCACGTCCTTCGTGGGCATCACCAAGGCCGTGCCCATCCTGTTCGCCTCGGCCGCGCTGGCCCTCGGCAGCTCCCTGGCCCTCAAACTGCCCGAGACACGGGGGCAGGTCCTGCAGTGACGGGGGGCTGGGGGAGAGGGACCCCCTCCCCGGGGCACCCCCCGAACCCAGCGTCCCCCCCCTCGTGCCCCTGGGATTAGTCGCGTTAGACACTGTGAAACGTCTTCTTGGAGCATTTGGGATCTTTTTCATTTGCACTTGGACACCCCCACCCTCCCCATCCGGATCCCCCCGTCCCTCCAAAACCTCCCCGACACCTCAAACTCCCCCTGGCCCCCAGAAGTCAGCCCCGACAGCCTGACCCCCCTCAACCTCCAATACCCCCCTCAGCCCCCCAGTTTCTTTTCTTGGTGTCACCCCCGATGTGAGTTGCTGCTCATTCCTGGGGGGCTGTGGGACAGGATTTAGGGGGGGCCCTGGCATCGAGGGGGGATGACACAGGCCCTCTGAACCCCCATATCTCTGTGCATCCCCCAAATCCCTGCTGAGCCAAGGAGGAGGAGGATGAAGTCTCTAGGTGTGTGTGTGGGGGGGCTCCCCTCTGCCTCAGTTTCCCCATCCCTGTGGAGGGCACCCAGCAGGGTCCCCCAAACCCCCACGGATTTGGAGGTGCACCTGGGGGTAGCCTTCTGGGGAGCAAGAGCCCTTGGGGGGCCTGAACAATGCCTCGGGGGGGCACAGGATAGTGGGGTGCAGGTCCCTTTGTGGGTGCAGAATCCCCTTGGGGCTGCCTGACAATTTTAGGGTGCACCCCCTTAAAGCACATGCCCCCCTTCCCCCAGGATGCCCCCACTTTTGGGTGCCCAACTTTCCGGGTGCAAAGCACAGCCCCCCCAGCCACAGCCCCAGCCCTTGGTCTCATCTGGGGTGCAGCAGCGGGGGACCCCCAAAACTGCCAGTTAGTGATTTTTAACTGATTTTTAAAGGATTTTTCCCTATTAGAGGGAGGCTGGTGTGGGTGAGGGGGGATGTGGGGGGCTCCCTGCACCCTCTTTTCCTCCTCCCAGCCCCTTTCCCTCCCTGCATCCTCATGTCCCCCCCACATCCCCTTTTAACCCCTCCACTGCAATATTCCCCTGCACTCCCTTTTACCTCCCCCGAGCCCAAAACCACCAGCGGTTTGCAAAGCACAAACAGCCCCTACCCCCCAAAAAATGGGGGTACAAGGGGTCCCCAGTGCTGTGCCCTCCTCAGAAGAAATCGGGGTTCAGGGGGCCCAGTGCTGTGCCCCCTCAAAACCTGGGGTTTGGGGGGGTTCCCCCATGCTCTGCCCCCTCACCTGATCAGCCCCACAGGGCTGGGCAGGGTTGGTCAGAGCCCCCCGGGAGCACCCCCGTCCCCAGGGCAGCCCCCTCCCATTCCAAGCAGCCCCCGTGTGCTTTGTCCCCTCCTTGGTGTAGCTGGTCCTTGGGGCCCCCCCGGCCCCCCGTAGCTCTGTCGTGCCGTGCTGTAGTTTCAGGTGTTTGTAAATTAATTAAAATGGAAAAAAACATCCCAAAAAAGCACAAAATTACCCAAATCCTCCCCCCCCCGCCCCCCAAAGGATTCTCCAGACTCAGCTGCCCCCAGAACACGTTTATTTAAATTGGTTCAGACATTAAATGGGAGGGACACCCCAAAAATCCCCGCCGGGGTGGGAGCAGGGGGGGGTGGTTGGATGTGTCCAGGCTGGGGGTGATGGGAGGGTCTGGGGATGCAATGGGGTGGGGGGGTTGGGGGCACCATGACGGGGGGTGCATTACTTCTACTCCCATTACTTTTGCCCCCTCCCAACTCCAGGCTCCGTCTGCTGTGCTGACACCGGGGTGGGGGTCCCGGGAGCCCCACGGTGTTCCTGGGGGGCTGCCGGGGCTGTCACTGCTGCCCCGCGGGCGCCGCCTCCTCTTCCCCGTCCCGGCGGCGTTGCTCCCGCTTGGAGCCCCCCAGGCAAGGAGGCGGGGGGGGGGCGTGGGGGTCACTCTGCCACTGCTGGGGGGTGCGGGCGATGACCTGCAGGGCGTGCAGGGGCCCGGCCAGCTCTGCCCGCAGCGCCTCATGCACCAGGCGGTGCCGCTGCAGCAGCGGGAGCCCCGCGAAGCGCCCGCTCACCACCAGCACCCCGAAATGCGTCTCGGCGCCGGGGGGGCCCCCGTGGCGGGGAGAGTCGTCCCGCACCTCCAGGTGCGTGGGCTGCAGGGCCGCCGTCAGCTTGGCGCGGATGGTGCGGGCCAGCGGCCCTCCCGCACCCCCCATGGCCCCCCCGGCGGCCGCCAGGAGGGGACCCCGCATCGGAGAAGGGCTGCAAGACAGGGGGGGTTTGGGGATTTGGGGGGGCTGCAGGGAGAGAGGCCTCCCCTGCCCCCCGCGGCCGCCAGGAGGGGACCCCGCCTGGGAGAGGTCAGAGGACGTTTGGGGGAGCTGAAAGGGAGGACAGGCTCGAGGAGAGGGCGGTGGGGGGACAGGGATTGAGACTGAGGGTCTCCGGGCGATCCCAGATGGAGGGTGGGGATGGCAGCAGGGCGCACACGGAGCAGCACGGAGCGATGAGCTGGGGGGGAAGGTCTGCCGGGTCAGCCGCTGTTACTGGGGACGGCGGAAGGGGGAACAGGGCGGTGCTGGAGGCGGCGGGTCTGGGGGGCCGTGCGGGACCAGCTGCTGTCCCGGGAAGGGCAGAGCGGGGCGCAGGGGGGCGCAGGGGGTGTCCCGGGGAGCCTTCGCGCTGGGAGCTGCGGAGGAGCCTCAGGGCAGGAGAGAGGGGCCTGACCCCCCTCAGCCCTCCGCAAGCCGGGGGTGCCCCCAGAGCCCCCCCGTCCCCTGTGGAACCCACGTCAGGTACCCCCCGATCCTTTCACAGGACATCCCCCGGGACCACCAGACCCTCCCGTAGTCCCCGGTGCCGCTCGGGACCCCCCGTTCCCCCTCGGGCCCGTCCCCGGTGCTCACCGCCCGCTCCGGTCACGCCGCCCGGGATCGCCCCGCCGCTGTCACGTGACAACACCCCTCACCGCTGAGCCGCATCACGTGACCCTCTCCGACCAATCCCCGCCGCGAAATCCACAGCCGGCGTGGGCCACGCCCCCATGCGTCACGCCCCTTTATCCTTATATGGAATTGTGGGCGGGGATGGGAGCGTGGGGGCGGGGCCACGTGTGCCGGGGGGGACACGGGGGACACGGAGGGGCAGGAGGGGCACCGGGGACACGGGGGACACGGGGGGGACACGGGAGGGACCGGAGGGGACACGGGGGCTGCTGGTGGCCGAGTATCCCACGGGATCCACCACCCAGCCTGGCAGCACTGGAGACCTCTCGGAGTCTCTGCACAGAGCTCAGGAGTGTCCGGCTCCATCTGCTCCGGGATTTTTTTAGCCCCCAGCTGCCCGGCCCCAGAGCAGGTGCTTGGGGATGGGATTTATCCACATGCCAGAATCCTGGGAGCGGCTCACAGCGGTGGGATCCTGCGGGATTTTGCTTGTACCTTTGAGCCAGGTGGTTCCTTCCCCACCCCTCTCAATGTCTTCCAGGCATAGGAATAAGATACCCAGTTCTCCCAATATCCATCCCTTTCCAGGACTTCCCAAGCTCTCCAAGGGAGTGCGAGGGAAAGCTCTGGAATGGAGAATCCCAGAGGAGAAGTGTCACTGGATACCACTCTCATATCCATGGGTTTTCCCATCTCTCTGCTCACAGGAGGGGAGTGCTCAGCTGCTGGGGTGCACACTGCCAGGTGCTGGTGGAATGGGAGCCTCCTTGGATTTCCAGCAGCACTTCGCATTCCCAATCTGGTGGTTTCTCCCAGAGTCTGGAGGAACCTCAGGATGGGCAGCTCCGAGGGACTCCATGTCCACCTCACCCACGGCTTGTGTGTGCAATTGGGAAGTCCTGGCTCTCCCTGCCTTCTCCCTTCCCCTCCCCAATGGAATTCGCCTTTTGGGATCAAAAATCCTGCCGGCTATTTTTAAAGTGCTGTTGGAGCCCACTCAGCTCCCGCTCCCAGTGACAGATCTGGCAGTCAGAATCTTCAGCTGTTTTCTGCTCCCTCTGCTCCAAGCCCGGGTGGCAACAGCCAGGATTCCCTCCTCATTCCCACTCGCAGCCAGACCCAGGCCAGGGACCAGGATTTTCCTCTGCAGGGTCTAGGGGGATTTGGTGCCCATCCTGTGGCATTTGCCAGGGTAAGTGGAGTGCTGGGATCCTTAGCAGAGGTGCGGGGATGGAGGGATGGGATTTATGCCAAGCATGGCATGGAAGGAAGAGTGCATCCTTTGGGACTGATTATGCACATGGCTCAGCCTGGAAAGAAGAGGGATCCACCCTTCCAGCTCTCTGGCAAGTGCTGCTTTCCCCAAATACTCGTCTTCCCACCCCAGTCCCAGTGCTGTAGCTCTCCTGGGCTCGGGTGGGCACGAGGCTTTGCTCCCTGCAGGGCAGAGTCAGGTGTGGAAAACAACAGGAGCTTGGTTTAGGAGGCAGAAGGCTTTCCTGAATGTGTTCCCAAAGGGATTTGTGGGTGCTGGAATGCTGAGGGACCAACTTCCCATCCCTGTCCTCCTCCATGGCCTCTGGAAGGGACTTGTAAAATCCTGGTATGGACATTCCTGACCATTCCTCCTCCTTGCAGGGAGCAAGGGCTGGTGCAGTTACTTCCTGCACCTGTGTAGGTGGGATTTCAGGAGTGCAGCCAGCATGGTCTGGCAGTCATCGATCCCTGGGGACATTGGCCACCAATTCCTGGGGACACTGGTCGTCGATCCCTGGGGACATTGGCCACCAATTCCTGGGGACACTGGTCGTCGATCCCTGGGGACATTGGCCACCAATTCCTGGGGACACTGGTCGTCGATCCCTGGGGACATTGGCCACCAATTCCTGGGGACATCAGCCAGCTTTGGCCTGACCCATGTTTGTGTTCAGGGCTTGGCTGTGCCCCGGGAGGGGAGGCTGTGAGGGAAAATGCTGGAAAAGTATTCCCCGTCAGGAAACATCCCATTCCCTACTGAACACATCCCACAGGGAAAAGCGTGGTGCTTTTCCACAGGGACTCACTCCCGGGGGGTGCAGGCAGGGGCTGCCCAAGGAGGAAAACCCACGGAGCTCCAGGAAAGCTCCCGTGGGTGACACGACCCCACAGTCCCCAGGGTTTGGGGACTCCCACCTCCTCCTGTGCCCCACCTTCTCCACACTCCGGCTGTTGTTCCCGGCTGGACCAGAGCCCAGCTAAATTTAGGAGGATCGATTTCAACCCCCGCCTCTGCCCTGCAGGGGAAGGACGGAGCAAAGGTGGCCGGGGACGAAGAGCCACGGGGGGCTCCACTCCCTGGCCCCTGCACGGGCTTGTGGAACCCTGGATTTTATCAGGCTGTGAGGCCATGGAGGAGCCTAGGCAGGCTGGAATTTTGCTGGGTCACCCCATGGGTCTCTCTGGCTCTCACTTGGGGCAGAGTTTGTGACAAGGACGCCCATGTGTCCCACAGGGAAGGAGCTCCCAGCGCTGGGAGCCAGGCCGTTTCCTGAGGAGGCTGATACAGGTGAGTGGGGCAGTGGGAAGGCAGGAATGAGGGGGCAAGGATATCACTGGCACCCAGGGATGCTTCAGGCTCTGATCCCACTTATGGTGTCCCCAAAGTGAGGGAGGAGTGAAATGCTCAACACCACCAGTGTGAGGAAACAGCTCAAGCAGCACCAGGGGAGGTTTAGGTTGGATATCAGGGAAAATTTCCTCATGAAAAGGGTGGTCAAGCCCTGGTACCGGCTGCCGAGGGCAGTGGTGGAGTCACATCCCTGGAAGTGCTCAAAGCTGTGTCAATGTGCCACTTGGGGACAAGCGGTGGCCTTGCAAGTGCTGGGTTGGACTTGCTGCTGGCTCAGGGCCCCTCTTAGTCCTGTCTGCCGGTCTCTCTCCAATCCCACCTCTGCTTCCAGGGGAGCTGCCAGATGAAGCTGGGAGCTGCTGGTGGGTGAGAGACCCCCCAGGCTCCGCATGGATGGGAATGGGGAGACCTGCCCACAGCAGGAGCCCAGGGCAGCTGGAAACCTCCGGCCTCTTCCTCCGAGCTCTCCTGCTGCTTCTCCTCTGCAGGCACGGTAAGGATGCACACGGGCGGAGTTGTTCCCCGTACAAACCAGGAGACAAGTGTTTCCAGGAAGAGCCTCCACGGGAATCTAGAGCAGGCTGGGCGGTGGGAGGTGGTGGGGGGGAGGAGAGGCTGCCCTTCCCCATCCCCTCTCCCAGGGAGCCCTCCCGTCCCTCCCAGTCTCTTCCCAGTGCAAGATCCTGCGCTGCAACTCGGAGTACGTGGCGGCAACGCTGCACCTGCGCGGGCCCGAGCGCGGCGCCGCGTTCTGCACCGCGCTCCGCTCCTACTCCCTGTGCACCCGGCGCACCGCCCGCACCTGCCGCGGCGACCTGGCCTTCCACTCCGCCGTGCACGGCATCGAGGACCTCATGATCCAGAACAACTGCTCCAAGGAAGGGCCCACGGCCCCGCCGCGGCCCCGGCCCCCGGCCCCCAACGCCCGCGGCTTCGAGTCGCTCGACATCTGCGATTACGAGCGGAGCTTCCTCTACAAGCACGGCCGCCCCCCCGGCTTCCAGCACTGCGCTGCCTTTGGGGACCCCCACATCCGCACCTTCCACGACGACTTCCACACGTGCCGGGTGGAGGGCTCCTGGCCGCTCTTGGACAACGATTACCTGTTTGTGCAAGCCACCAGTTCACCGGTGGCCAAGGGGTCCAACGCAACGGTCACCAGCAAGGTAACATTAGTGCACGGGCTGGGCGGCAAATCCAGAGTCAGGGCACCTCCTATACTTCCCTAATCCTTGGAACTGCTTCAGACCCAGGGGGCATGAGGAAGGAGGGACAACAGTGGTGAAGTTTGTTGAGGGGACCCTCAAACGCTCCTGTTGCTCTCAGGTGACTGTGCGGTCCATGAGGCACCTGGGGAATCTTGTGGTCCATGGGGTACCTGAAGGAATCTTGCTGGGTTTGGCTCCACCTGAGTTTTCCATTGCTTAAATGGTGTTTAAAAAAGAAGGAATGATTGTTGTTATCCCAAAAGGACTGTGGCAGGGGTGGTTTGAGGACGGATAGGTGGCGTGGGACCTGAACACCTGGGATGGGGACGTGGCCGCCACGCTCATCCCCCTCCTGCCCCGCTCCCCACAGCTGACCATCATATTCAAGAACATGAAGGAGTGCATTGACCAGAAGGTCTACCAGGCCGAGCTGGACAACGTCCCGGCAGCCTTCCAGGACGGCTCGGTGAACGGGGGGGCGCGTCCCGGCGGCAGCAGCCTGGCGATCTGGGAGCGCAGCCCGGGCCGGCACGTGGAGATCCGCGCCCACTACATCGGCACCACCATCGCCGTGCGCCAGGCCGGCCGCCAGCTCTCCTTCTCCATCCGCGCCGCCGAGGAGGTGGCCCGGGCCTTCACGGAGGAGCAGGACCTGCAGCTGTGCGTGGGCGGCTGCCCCCGCAGCCAGCGCCTGTCCCGCAGCCCCCGCGGGCGCGGCCGCGTCCCCGCGGAGACGGCGCGGGCGCTGTGCCGGGAGATGCTGCCCGTGGAGGATGTCTACTTCCAGTCCTGTGTCTTCGACGTGGTCACCTCGGGGGACGCCAACTTCACCATGGCAGCGCACGGGGCGCTGGAGGATGCCCGGCTCTTCCTGCCTGACGCTGAGAAGCTTCACATCTTCCAAGCTGGGAGGGGCTGCCCCCTCACCTCTCCGTCTTCTCTCCTCCTCTTCCTCCTCCCCTGTGGACTTTGGGCCGTTTTGTCGCACTTTTAACCCCTGCCTGCTCCGTAGGGAACCCGTGAGAGCTGCAGCTCCCAGCCAGGAGAGATTCCTCACCTTGGAGGAGGTGCGTCCACAGCCACAAAGAGTCGGAGATTCTCCCAGGACAGGGGAGAGATGGAACCCTGGTGTGCAGCCACTGGTCTCACATGGATGGTGCAGCTGCTCCCAGCTCCTCTCCTGAGAGCACATCCAAACTTTTCTGTTCCATTCTGGCATGTTCCTTTTCCCCTAAGGATGTGACATTGCAGTGCACCAAAGAAAAATAAACCCCCTGGGTTAGAAACTCCCTCTGTCCCTCAAAGCCGTTCCATAACTCATTTCCCACCTTTCTCCCAGTGTTAATCCGGCAGAATTCCACTCAAGAGCCCTACAGATCCAGAAATAATGGACTCAAAGCCCAAATCCCAATTTTTAGCAGTAAAAAAAAGTTCGTTTGTGGTTTTGTTTTTGTTTGGGTTTTTTTGTTTGTTTTTTTTGATTGTTTTTGGTTTTGTTTTTTGTTTTTATTTTGGATTTAAGACCCTTCACTCAGCTGCTCCCAAAGCAGAGCAAGGCCACAACTTGGTTTGGGGGGCGTTGTGACCAAGAGGGAGACTTTTGAGTAGAAATCAGCTGGTTTTGTCCATATGCTCCTCCTCCAGTATAAATAACAAGAGGATCTCCAGCAGTGGGAGCTGTGGAGCTTCAGACCTCCTACATCCCAGGCCACTGTTGCTATTTTTCCTTGTTTTCTTGGCACCTGTTGTGGACTCAATTTAGCCGGGTCTGGACTTGGGACCAGTGTCAGGTTTCAGGGAGGACAAAACACCCCTTGGGAATTCTCTCCCTTGGGCCCAGATTCTCTGTCACTGCTCAAATCCAACCCAAACTGGAGCTTTCGCTTGGGAAACGGAATTCCTGATGGCAAAGAGCCAGCTGGGCACACAGATGGGCAGGGTATTGCCCCGTGGAAGGTGCAGAACTGCAGAGGGGAGGGCAGATTTCACATTTCAGACGATTTCAGTAAAGCAGATGGAGTTCTACATGAGAAATCTTTTCAACAGGGAAGACTTTCCTTTATTTTTTAAAGAAGTATTAAAAACTTGGCCGTCCCTGTCCCACAGAATTGCAGGAAGGGCTTGTGGAGATGGGGGAAAGGGAAATTGCAGCCCCTCCAGGCATGGGGGCTCCATCAAGAGAGGTTTTACAGTTCCTGTTTCAATACATCCATGGGGTTTTCCCTCTTTATTCTTTTGTGCCAAGAGCACAGAGAATATATAGGAAATAATTTCATGGGTATCACAGCAGATCCCCCTGGGATGGGTGCTCGGAGCAAACAGTGAAGAGCAGGAGACCTGCTCCATCTTTCACCCTGCTCCTAGTAATCCCTGGTGGATTTGACATTAAAGGGGCCTATTTTTGAGTCCCCATTTCCTGTCATCTGTCTCTTCATGTCTTTGGGCGGCAGTGGCAGATGAGGATAATAATATCTCCTTCCTCCCCTGCTCTTTGCATGCTGGAGCTTTGGGTGGATGAAATGAGGAAAGGAAAGCAGGCTGCTCCCTGATGTGCTCCACAGGCCCCTTTGGGAAGGAAATCATCTGGGGAGAAACAAAGTGTTCTGTGGGGGGATAAAATCCTCCACGGGGAGAAGATGCTCTGTGGGGAGAATGTTCTCCATAGGGATAAAATCCTCTGTAGGGATGAAATCCTCAGGAGCAGCACTGATGGTGCTGGAGCTCCTGATAGAAACAGGATGGATTTGTTGGTGCAGAACCTAATTGTCCTTTGCTTGTTAGCCAGTAGAGCCATTCAACAAGAATTCCACGGGGAAGGGAGGGTTCTCAATGGAACGAGACTTTCCCTCCTCCTGAGCAGCCCATCACCTGCACCACCAGGACTGGGCCTGGTGCTTTCCCTGCCAACTCTTTCTCAGGAGCCACCTCTGAAATTTAGAGTGCAGCTCCCAAACGGGAAATGTCCAGGAATTCTAAAGACATGCACCTGATTTGGAGAGCTCTGATTCCAGGTTTGGGGCTCGGCAGCTCCACCTGACCCAGTCACACCAGGAGTGGCCCAACATGGACACTTCTGACAACTGGGTTACAACATGGAGAAGCTATTGCTGATGAATTGTGGAGTCATTAAGGTTGGAGAAACCTCTGAGATCATTAATCATTAACTCTCCTGCAGCACCGGCAAGGCCACTGCTGACCCATGACCCCAGGCACCACATTCACTTGTTTCTGAGCACGTCCAGGATGGTGCCTCCACCACTGCTCTGTTCCAATCCTGACCTCCCTTCCCATGAACACAATTTCCCAAATATCCAACCTAAACCTTCCCTTGAGTCGTCTTCCTCTGGTCCTGCCCCTTGGGAGACCACCCTGAACCCGCTCAGCTCCAGCTACCCAGGCTGCACCCCTGGGTGCTGAACCACTCGGAGCGGGCTCCCATCAGGGCTGTGTGGGGTGGCTGAGGTGGTTTTTAGCAGGTGACACCAGCCAGGGAGGGAAAGGGTTGATCCCGAGTCCGCTGACGTCAGTGGAAACACGCTTGTTGACATCAACAGCCTGGGCTGGCGCCGACGTTCTGCTCCTTTATTCGGGGTGGGGGAGAGGTCTGTGCTCTGCCCCAGTGCAGCTCTGAGGGGCCCCACGTCTCCTTCCCGCTGAGGAGGAGCAGTGTGGAATGATTCGGGAATGGGCCAGGACCATCCCGTGCTTGGCACGTTTTCCCCACTTAGCTGAAGTCCTGCCTGGCTACAGCTCAGGTTTGAGGCTCTGCAGGGTGTCCAGAGGAGGTGGTGGCCCTGTGACAGAGCGGGGTGGTGGCCCTGTGGCAAATGGAAGTAGTGGCCCTGTGGCCTGCTGTGACACCCCTGTACCTGCCCTGACGAGAGCCAGAGCTGCAGCCCCGCCAGGAGCTGCTCTGGGTGGGCCAGCTCACCCTTGTCCAGGGAGCACTGGCCAAAGTCCCCTCCTCCAGGGGACAAGACTGAGTCACAGAGCCCCTCTGAGGTGGAGACGCTCAGAACACCCCTGTGACACCATCCCTGGAGGTGTTCACGGCCAGGGAAGTTCACAACAGCAAGGGAATAAGGAAATTTTCCTCTTTCTCAGCAGACAAGACTGCCCCAAGGCTGTGAGCGAGAGCTGGGGAATCCAGCCTGGGGAAGAGGAGACCTGGGTGGGTGCATGGATGGATGGATGGATGGATGGATGGATGGATGGATGGATGGATGGAGAATTCTCTGCCATTCCTGGGAAAGCCTCTAGATGTCCGCAGAACCCAGCACACAGGAAGGGCTCCAGTCGGAGCTCCAGAGTGCCAGGATGCCCAATCAACCAGGAATCACAGACTTCCAGCTTGGTTTTGGCTGGAAAAGACCTTAAAGATCCCCTTGCTCATGGCAGGGACACCTTCCAGAGACCAGATGGCTCCAAGTCACACTTCTCTTCCCCAAGCTTGACACTCCCAGCTCTTGCTCACCACCTTGGAGCAGCCTTAGCAGCTGAAAAGGAGGAAAGATTCCTTATTCCTTTGCTGTCTGAGGGGCTCCAGGGGCTCTGCCAGCAGCTGGGGGAAGTCCCTCTCTCCCGGCTGAAGTGGAGCTGATGTCACTGCCTCTTCCTGCAAGAGCAGATGACAAACATGGGACTTTGCAGGCCCAAGATCTGAAATCCTCCTTGTTTATGGATGGCTGATCTCTTCTGGAGCCTTATTTCCCCCTCCCTGCTCCAAAAACACTCTCTGGGCAGAAAACAGGGGAAGAAATTCCACCTGGATGAAGAACTGCCGGACAGGGGGACTATCCACATCCCAGTCTCCATGGGAGCTGGAAAAGTGGGACTTCAGGAGGAAAATCCTCCTGTGCAAACCCTGAGAGGACTTGTCCCTGCTCAGGGAAGGGGAAAAGGGAATCCCGACCCCTGTCCCTGGAGAATCTCCACTTGGGGGTCAAAAGCCTCTGCTGGGGACAAAACAACAAAAAAGGGGAATTTTTGGGAATCCCCGGTGGGAATCTGCCCTGGGAGCTTTTCAAGGCATTCCTAGAAGATCTCTGAGGAGTGTCAAACCTCTCTGCCCAGCAATCCTGCATGGCTGAGCATTCTCTGCCTCCAGTCAGGCACTCGAGACCTTCCCTTCCACCCCCAAACCACTGCTGGGATTTGGGAACTGACCTGGCCCTGCTCTGGAGCCTCCACTCCTGAAAATCCCCGGCGTGGGACAAGCAGTTGCTTTCCAGGAGCCACCGTAGTCCCACAGTCCCTTATTTTCCGTCTGGGCTCTATTCCCAATGTTCCCTGTACACAAACAACCAGAGGAAATGCCTTTTCCACCCCAGCTCCTGACTGCACACCCGGGACACTCTGTCCCCACGCTCCAGCCGTTGTGGATTCCTCCCCGGCTCTCTCTCCCCCCATCCCAGCCTGGAACATGCTGGAAGGGACCATATAAGGTGAGAAACATGGAGCAAACAGCCCGGAGAAGCTGCGGGGCTGCCAGCACCCTCCGCTTTCCCAGCGATTCCCGGCTGGATTCTGCTGGTCTGACAGCAAGGACAAAGGCCAGGCTGGCACAGGGGCAGCGTGGCTTCTCCTGGCAACCAATCCCGATAACCTGGAGCAGAAAAACACGGATCTTATCAGCACCAGGAGCTGTGCTGGGGAAAAACAAGTCTGTGCCATGCCCAGTTCGTTCCCCAGGACCCACCCCGGTGCTCAGTGAGTCACCTCAGGGCCCATTTTCTCGCTCTGTGGCTTTGGAAGTGGGTTATTCCGAGGCTGAGTGTTACTCACACTGGCCTGGCCATCTCTTTCCCCTGGCGAGGAGCTCCGGGAAAAGCCATGGACCCTGCCACTCTCCCCACCCATCCACCTTCAGCAGAGGAAATGAGGGTGGGGGATCCCACGGGAAAAGCAGCTTGGAGGGGGATGAATGCCTTGAGTAACAGTTTAGTGGGAGCAGGAGGTTGTCCCTGCCCAGAACTCCTGGTGATTTCTCTCCCGATTTTCTTGTTTTTTGAAGGAGATTCGACATTGGGAAAGTTTTCTTTTTTACAAGTGAAAACCCCGCAGTGTCCCCGAGCCCCCAGATCCCTCCGGGCGTGCTGCTGGTGTGAGAACAGCTCCTGGAGCAAGCCTGGCCCCCGAGGGAACCCCGGCAGCAGAGCGGGGAGGGATTGCCACGGGATGGAGGGCAGGGGGGGAAAGGGCAGCACTGACTGACAAGTCGGGAGGAATTCAGGGGGGATTCGGGACGTGGAACGTGCCTCGGATCATATCCTTGACCAGTTCCTTGGCGTGCGGCTCCAAGGCCCTTTGGCTTTGCTGGAATGTGTCTGGGGCTGGGGACGGTTCCCTCGGGAAGGGAAAGCACACCGATGGGAACCGGAGAGGGAGAGCGTAAACACGGCTCAGACAGGAACGGCAGCGCGGATCTGAGGGCTCAAATATCCCACGGCAGGGAGGGCTGGAAAAAGCCTTTCTCCAAAGTAGAGCCAATCCCTAATTCTCCATTAACCCATCACCTTTTTCCTGGTGGGAGACAACGGCAACCAGAGGAGAAAAGGGACAATTCCTCCGTTCTGCACCAAACCGCAGCACAATTCCCTCTCGAGGAGGAATTCTGTCCTGCGGTTTGGCAGGAGAACAGTTTATGCCCCACAGTTTATCCGTGCTTTATCGGTTTATACGATCAGGTGTGAATTAACTCCAGGGGAAGGAGGCAATGGAAGGGCAGGAAAAGTGCCAGGAACACTCGGACAAACAACCTCCGAAGGACAACTCCCAACAAAAACACCTCCCTGTTCCTCCTCAGGGTGGGGAGCCCCCTCATTTCCTCTGCTCCAGTGCTGGGTCACTCCATGAACATTGTTCTCCTGTTTCCTCTGCTCCCGGCATTTTCCTGAGCTGGGAAAGCACTAAGGGCTGGGAAAAAAAAGGGGGAAGGAGCCAGTTCCTGTCCTGGAGTAATGCTGATCCAGGGAGTGAAATATGAGGGTTTCTCGGAAGCCAAAGTCTCCTGGAGGGGTTGCGGGAGGGGCAAAATGCTGCCCTAGTCCCCAGATCCCAGCTGGAAGACAGGGCCATGGCTTCTGGAATGGATGTGGGTGTTTGCTGCACCTTGGATCAGTGTTTGGGAGAGGTATTTTGGGGAAGAAGGAGAGGGAAGTGTTCCCAAAACAGAGTGGGAAGCAACAGAGGTGGTGGAAACACTCCCACAAACACATCAGAAGGAGGGAGGGAACCCCCAAAGTCAGGCTTTGATGCTGAAACCCCAAACTCACCCTTATTTACCCCAAATAACGGGGGAAATGTGTGGGGGGTGAGAACGCCACCAAGGGGGCTGAGGGAATCCCTCAGAACCAGTTGAAGGGAATCCAGGGGATAGGGGCTGTGGAAGCAGCAGAGAGGGGAAAATCCTCCCCAGAGGAGTTGGATCCCCTACCCCAAATTCGCCCTTTTTTACCCCAGTTAACAGGGGAGGGGTCACCGGGCGGGTAGAAGGTACCCCGGGGCGGGGGGACAGCGAAGGCGCCCCAAGCCGCCCGGGTGGGGGAGAGGGAGTCTGAGGAAGGGGGTGAAGCCCCCACAACCCCCGCCCAGGGCCCGGCCGCTCCCAGTTCTCCCAGCACAGCACGGCCCGTCCCAAACTGGGAACAGCCCCCCCGCTCCCCGAGCCTGGGAACATGACATCGCGTTCCGCGCTCGCCATTGGCCACAGCCGCCGCCCGTCCGAGCTCCCTATTGGTCCTCCGCGCTGTCACTCCGCCCCCGTCCTGCCCGCCCCCTTGAACACGCGCGGCTTTCCTTCACACGCTGTCCACGCTCCGCGGCCGCTGCTCTGATTGGCCGGCGCTGCTGTAAACAAGGCAGCGGCGGCCAATGGGCGCGCTGATCACGCGAGCAGCACGCCTGGCCACGCGCCCTCGGCGTGGCAGCCCCGGCAGCCACAGGCGCGCGCGGGGGTGGGCGGGGCTCCCGAGCCTATAAAAGGCAGCGGCGGCAGCGGCGCCTGCAGATCGCCGAGGCTTCGGGGCACAGCGACCTGTGGAGGCTTCGCAGCGCCTCAAAACAAAGCGTTCCATCGCTTTTTTTTGCCTCGGACTTGCCTGGCTCGGGCGGCTTTTGTTGCTCCACGGGGATAAAGCCCCGCAGCCTTTGCTTTGTGAGTCCCCGTGCTGCCCCAGCCATGGTGATGTTCAGGAAGGTGAAGAGCTTCGTGGTGGCCTTCAGCGAGCCCGACAAGGTCTATTGCAGCGGGGACAAGGTGGCTGGGCGTGTGCTGGTGGAAGTGGCCGAGGTGACCCGTGTCAGCGCCGTCAAGGTGCTGGCATGTGGCGTGGCCAGGGTGACCTGGGCCAAGGGCCCGGCCCAGTGCCGGCAGGAGATGGAGTACCTGCGCTTCGAGGACGTGCTGGCACTTGAGGAGCAGCCCACGGGTGAGGGCACGGGGCTGGAGGGGGGCAAGGGTTGCCTTAAACACCGGTTCGTAACCTCAGCCCCGACCCAGGGCTTGGCCGCATGGGGGATGTGGTGGGGGTGGATGGTGGCAGAGGGTTTGGAAGGGGTCAAAGAGACAGGGGCACTCCTGGGATCGGCCACATGGGTGCTGTGGGTCCCAGTGGAGCCCCTTGATCACCAGGAGAGGGTTGATGCTGTGTCTGGAGTCTGGAAAAAGTGACCAAATGTAGGAAAACTTAGAAAAAATTGGAAGGTTTGGCCAAGTCAAGTCGAAGTTTGGCAGCTAAAGGACAAAATCAGAGCCTGGGGAGCTCTGTGGTGCGTTTTGACTCTACAGGGGTTGTTAACATTGGTGGCACAGTCAGGGAGGGGTACAGGATTACACCCTGGGGCTGGAGCCGGGAGATAGGGAGAGCTGGAGGTGGGGTGGAGCCAGTGAGACACTGCGTTCTGCCCCGGGGCCTTGGGGTGTTGGTGAGGTGAAGGGAGCAGCATGGAGAGAACGCGGGGTTCCCGGGGTGTGGACAGCTGTTACCCAACACCCTCGGAACTGGGGATCACCCTGGAGCTCCATCTGATGTGTCCCTCCCCTTCTCTCCTCCAGATGAGGACGGCTCCGTCATCCTGAGACCTGGCAACAAGTACGAGTACAAATTCGGGTTCGAGCTGCCCCAGGGGTGAGTATCAGGCAGCACCTGCCGCTGGGGATGGAATTAAATTGGAAAACCCATGTTTTGGCTCTGGAGTGACCCCCTGCATGTCTGTAGGCCACTGGGCACCACGTTCAAGGGCAAGTATGGCTCCGTGGATTACTGGGTGAAGGCGTCTCTGGAGCGTCCGGCCTGCCCCACGCAGCAGGTGAAAAAACGCTTCGAGGTGATGGATCCTGTGGACGTGAACACCCCAGAACTGCTGGTGAGCCCCGAGTGCTCCAGAGGCTTGGGAGAAAAGCCCTTGGGGAGGGTCAGCCCAACCCAGTGGCATCCAGGTGTCTTTAATCAGATTGGGGCTGAGTAGGATTAAGGGTGGGATTAAGGAGTCTTGGATAATTCCAGAAACTGACACTGAGTGGGGCGTGTTCTGTATTCCAGGAGAATTTGAGGGTTGGTTGTAAAAAGGGAAGGAAGGAAGGGTGGAGGGTGGGAAGGACAGGATGGGGCCAGCGTGTGATCGTTCCCTCTCTCTGCAGTCTCCGGTTGCAGCCAAGAAAGAGAAGAAAGTGTCATGTATGTTCATCCCAGATGGACGTGTATCCGTCAGTGCCCAGATCGACAGGAAAGGCTTCTGTGAAGGTGAGGATTGCTGGGAGCAGGGTATGGGGGGCGGGGGATCAGTAAGGAGACCCCCGGCATCGCTAACGTCTGGGTCCGTCCCTGGGCAGGCGACGAGATCTGTATCAACGCGGACTTTGAGAACACCTGCTCGCGCATCGTGGTGCCCAAGGCGGCCATCGTGGCCAAGCACACCTACCTGGCCAACGGCCAGACCAAGGTCTTCTCCCAGAAACTCTCCTGCGTTCGGGGCAATCACATCATCTCTGGTACCTCTGAATCCTGGCGTGGCAAAACCATCCGTGTGAGGAAGCTCAAACCCTCTATCCTGGGCTGCAACATCCTGCGTGTGGAGTATTTCCTGCAGGTGAGCGGGGGATCCCCTCATCTTCCTCCCTGTCCTGGGGATCTTCGTCCTGTCCCAAACGCCCCTAAATCCCAGCTCTCCTGCAGATCTACGTCAGCGTCCCAGGCTCCAAGAAAATAATTCTGGAGCTGCCGCTGGTCATTGGGAGCCGCTCGGGCATCGGGAGCCGCAGCTCCAGCATGGCCAGTCAGACGAGTTCTGAGATGAGCTGGGTGGACCTGAACCTCCCGGACGCTCCAGAGGGTGAGTGGAGTGGGATCCCCGAGTGGTGGGATCACAGTGTGGGGAGCCCCTCAGCGGCTCGGGGACCGCACACAGGTGAGCTCAAGAATCCCTCCCTTCATCCCCGCAGCCCCCCCGTGCTACCTGGACATCGTTCCCGAGGATCACCGGCTGGAAAGCCCCACCACGCCTCTCCTGGATGATCCCGACGGGTTTGACAGCCCCATCTTCATGTACGCGCCCGAGTTCAAGTTCATGCCGCCCCCCACCTACACGGAGGTGAGCGTGGCACCGGCACGGGATGGGCCGGGGGGATCTGGGGTCGCTTGCCTGGATCCCTCACCCGCTCCCTGCCCCGTCGCCCAGGTGGATCCCTGCATGGCCAACAACAACGTCCAGTGAGCCCCGCGCGCAGCGGGGCCCTCCCGCTGCTCTGGACTTTGCTCCGTGTGGTCTGGCCCCTCACACCTGGAGGGGAAGGGCTCCCGAGGAACTGCTGCATTCCCGAGGAACCGCTGCATTCCCGAGGAACCGCTGTTCCAGGGCTATCCCGGGCACCCGAACCTTGCGGAAAACCCCGGCACTCTGAGCCAGCAGAGAGCCCTTGAGGACTGGGGGGAGCCAAGGTGGATCCGGCAGGAAAAGAGCTGGAAAGCCTCGGCTGTCGTGGCTGTCGGGACACGCTGCCTGTCCTTTCCCTGTCGTGACGCGTGGTGACAGGCAGGAAGATCTGGTTTTAACTGATTCCGTCCTAATTCTGTAACTCCGGGTGCTGCTCTGGCTGCCCTGCACTCCCGCCGAGGGAGGAGGGGGACACTGTGACATCATGAATCCCTCCTGTCGTGACACAAACCTGTTATCGCGACCAGCACCTTTTGTACTCTTCGGTTTTGTACATGGTATTTGGGGGGCGTGGGGGGGAAGCACAAAAAATGCAAATTTTGTACCTTTTTGTGGCCCCTGGGGGGCAAAATTTGTAATAAACGAATGAAATGGAGCCTCTGTCTTGTGTCTCTCTCCGGGGTGGGAGGATGGCAGAAACCCGCTCGGAGTGGGGATTGATCTTATTTTCCTAATTTCTGTTTTTTCTGGGAACAGCCCTGGGCGGGGGGGGTCTCCTGATTTTTCCAGGGGAAAAAGTCAAAATCTGAGCAGGAAAGTGGTACAAGGAGGGGAGACTGGGGCACAGAGAGATTAAAACAGGCCGGGGCGGGATGCAGAGAGGGGAAACTGAGGCAGTGGGGGGGTGTATTCCTGCTCTTCCTGCCTTTTTTTGGCACTGCTGTCGGTGCCCCTCTGGCTAGTATTTGGGATGTGGGTTAAAGGTGCTGGTGTCGAAGAACAAGGCCGTGACCTTGGCTCTGTTTTTTGCCCTCTCTCCCACTTGGAGCCCCCCCAAACCTGCTGTGCCTCCCCCGCTGCACCCCCCAGCCTGATCCCTGTCCGTGGCTCAGTTCTCCTTTGGAGCCGGAGCCGTTCTGGCTCCCGGCCAAGGAGGCGAAGGGTCACCCTGCTCCGGGCCAGGGCTGTGGAAGGCGGGGGCACAGGCAGCCCGGGGCCCCTCCCAAAAGTTAGGGAGGAACTGCCAGTCCCCTGCTGGAGACCCTGCAGTAACACCCCCTGAAATTGTTGATTTTCCGCCCTGGAAAAGGCCCTGGGGGAGCCAGCACCACCCCCAAGCTCCCCCCCTGCCCACGGGGTCTGAACCCTGCACTCACTCTGCCCCGCTCCCCAGTTTACAGCTCTAATTAAACTAATTAGGGCCATAAACTTCCCCAACCATTCCTCTGCCTGGCCTTTGTGCCAAAGCAGCTCTGGAGCAGGATGCACACAGATCTGGGAGCCTCCAGGGTCAGAATGGGGTGGGAATATGGGATGGGAACAGGATGGAAGCACCTGGGGACCCACAGAGGTGGGACAGGTCCCACAGCACCAGGGAAACTGAAGCAGGCGGCTGATGGGGGTGACACGTGTCCAAGGGATTTGGGCACCTCGCCCAGTCCCAAATCCTTCCCCAAGCTGGGGGAGGCAGACCCCACCCCCCTGGAAGCACCGGGGGCTACAGATGGGAGTTCCATGGTTCCCACAGACGCCTGGAAAGAGGGGACAAAGAGGGAAACAGGGATAAAAAGGGGGGTGGCATGGGAGCAGCTGGAAGTCCACAACTGCTGTAATGTTCGTGGCCTCAAAGAGGAACCAGCCGGGAGGGGAGGGGGGGGGCCAGCATGTGATGCTCATGTAAAAAGCCCCCGCCCCTGGCCCGCGGCACAGATACACCCCCCTCTGAGCAAAAACACTCCTTCCTCCTAAAAAACCCACATTGCCCTTCCCCAAAACACTTCCCTGCTGACAGCGTTATCCCCAAGAAAACACTCCCCCCAAAAGAGCCATCTCTCCCCACCAAAAAATGCCCCGCCCCCTGAAAAACTTCCCCCCCAAACCCCACCTTTCCTCACTCCAAAAACTCATCCCTGAGGAAAACTACCTTTCCCTCTCCCCAAATCCACCTTATCCCCTAAAATCCATGTTATTAAAAAAAAAAAAGTACCTTGCCCTCCAAAGAAAACCTCCCCCCCAATAAACCAAACTTCCCTCCCTCAAAAATGCACCTTTCACCCAAAACATGCCTTTCCCTCCCCAAAAAGACATCTTTTCCCTCCAAAAGACACCTTGACTCACAAGAAGATACATTTCCCTCCTCAAAACTGTAACTTTACTCCCAAAAAATCCACCTTCCCACCCAAAAAAGCCTTTTCCAAAAAATTACCTGTCCTCCCAAAAAACTTATCTCCTAGAAACCGCTTTTCCCACCCGAAAAACCCACCTTCCCCTCCCCACAAAACCTTTCCTCCCAAAATACCACCTTTTCCTTCTTCAAAGAAAGACATTCTCCTCCTCAAAAAACCGCCCTTCATCCCTCAAAACCCCCTTTCCCCCCTTAAAGTCCTTCTTTGTCCCCGGTAACCCCCTTATCCAACCCCCCACGCAAAAAGCACCCAGGGCTGAGCCAGAAGCACCAAACCCCACTTCAATCCGCGCAAAATTCGTTTAAAAAAGCACAAAACTTAAACAGCTGCTGTAAAGAGGAGGGGGAGGGTGGTCAGAGGGAGGCCGGAGTAGGTTTGGGGACCCCCCCCATCACACCGAACCCACCCCAAAAAGCCCCGGGCCGCCCCCGGGCCGGGACACCGGCGCCACCTGGTGCCGGTTCGGAGCACAACGGGCGGGCAGGGGACGCTGCTGCCCCGCGGGGGGACAGCGAGCCCCAACCTCCCCCAGGGGTAGGAGAGTCTTTTGCCTCCAGCTGATGGGGTGAGGGGTTCCCCACTGTCCTGCGGGTGGGGCAGGGGGTCCCTGCTGTGCCAGGGGTGTGGGGGAGTCCCTGCTTTCAGGGAGTCCCTGCTTTCAGGGTGTCCCTGCTTTCAGGGTGTCCCCACTCTCGGGTTCCCCGCGGCCTGGGGACGGATCTCTGGCGGGTACCCGGGTCAGTACACGGCCTCGTCGCCATTGTCATCGCTGTCAGGGCCGAAGCTCTCGCCGTTGTCGAAGTAGGACAGGACGTAGTCGGTCTCCTGTGGGGCGGACACAGTGGGAACACGGTGGCACCCCGGGGGATGTCCCCACCCCACCGACCTTCCCAGGGCTCCCCCATTTCCACCTCTTCGTGCTCCTCCTCATCGTACTCCTCCTCCTCCTCCTCCTTTCCCTCTTCTTCCTCCTCCTTCTCCTCTTCCTCCTCTGATGTCACCTCCTCCTCCTTCTTCTCCAGGCTCTGGGTGGGTCACGGGAGTGTTACCAGGGGGAGATGCCAAAATCTGGCCAGTGGGGACACCCCCACCTTCACCTCGCTACCTCCAGCTTCTTGATAGTCTCCTCCTTGTCGAGTGCCACCTGTTGCTTGGGAACGAGGGGAGCGGTCCCTGGGGAGGGGGCACAGGGGACTGTCAGCCCCCAGGGGGAGAAGGAGGGACACACGAGGCGGGGGCAGGAAGGGGTCACTCACTGCCTTTCCGCAGCCGCCGCACCCGGATCTTCAGCTCCCGAGGGAGCCGCCTCCAGTCTGGGGGGCAAAATGGGAGATTGGTCAGCCCCCAGTCAACCCCACATCCCCGTGTCCCCTCCAGGACCCCTCCCGTGTCCCCCCACCTGGGCTCCAGTCGATGCTGCTGTCCACAGGGCTGGAGAGCTGGTACTTGTCTGAGTAGCGCTCAATGTCTGTGGGGGAAGCAGGGAGGAATGTGGGGGAACACTCTGGGGGGACTGAGGGGACACCCACCCCCGGGGACACCCGTGGGACCCACACGGAGATGGCTGATGGCACGAGGTGCTGCAGCTGGGGGGAATAAAATGAAATAAAATGGGGGGGAGGACAAACAAAATGGAAGGGCTGGGGGGTCTCGGCCTGGTGGGGTGAGGGGTGAGAGGGCTGAGGGGGGCGACAGCGCCGGAAAGGCCATGGAGCAGCGAGGTGGACGGGACAACGGGGATTGGGATAGGCTCCCTTTCAAACCCATTCCCACCCCTCCTCGTAGGAGGGTCAGGATCCAACCCCCCCAGGCCGTACCTCTGCGGGGTGCCCCCGGTTTGACGAAGTAGGGGAGCCCCCTCATGGCCCTGCGCAGCTCCTGTTTCAGGGCCAGCATGTACTCGCCCTCCTCGCCCCCGGGCAGGGGCGCGGCGCGGCGCTCCAGGGCCTGGGTCGGGGGCACGGATGTGATGAGCGTGTCAGTGCCCAACCCCCGAGGGGCCCCCAGACCCCCAAATCCCCGGAGGACTCACCGGGAAGAGGGGCGAGGGCTGCAGCGTGGGCGGGGGCAGCGCGTCCCCCTTCCCGATCCCCACGGCCTCCACGTTGAACGTCATCTGCCCGCGGCCCCGGCCGCGGCCCCGGCCGGCCATGCTGAGCCCCGGGGGCCGCTGGGGACAAGGGGGGCACGGTGACACCTCCGTCCAGCTCTCCCCTGCCCGGCCCCGGTGATGCCCAAAGTCCCGTCCCCGTCCTTTCCCTCCTGCCCGCGGTCCCGCTCCCCAGCCCAGCTCCTCCCTCGGGCCGGTCACGATGCCTCTCTCACCCACTCGATCCCGGTTGTCCCCCCGGGCCTGATTATCCCCCGTCCCGGCTCCTGGTCCCGGACCTGATCCCGGTCCCGGCGTTCCCCCACAGTCCCGGTTCCACCCCGTTCTCGGTCCCGGTGCTCTCTGGTGCCGGTTTTTTCCCCTCCCGAAAGCCGGTGCCGGTCCTGAACCCAGCCCCGGTGTGGCCCCCGGTGCCCGTACTCCCCATTCCTGTCCCGGTGTCCTGTCTCTGCACAGCACTCAGTCCTGATGGCCCCCCCGGTGGCTCCCAGTCTCGGTCCTCGTCTCCATGCCCGTTCCTGTGTCCTCCCGGTCCCCTCCCGGTCCCGGTACCCCCCGGAAACCGCCGTACCCCCGGGCCCGGTGCCGAGCCCCGCGCCGGTCCCACGCCGCGCAAGCGCAGTCGCTCCACACGTGTACGGGGCCCCGCCCCTCACGGGGGGCGGTGCTTGGGCGTGAGCCCCGCGCTGATTGGCAGGTCAGATGGAGGGGCGGGGCCGAGAGAGGGCTCAATGGATGGACGGGCGGGGGCGCGGGGTGGGGAAAGGGGATGGAAAGGGGATGAAGAGGGGATGGAAAGGGAATCCAAAGGTCCCTCGGACCCCCACGCCCGGACTTCTCCAGGCCCTCTGCCCTGGGGTAGCTCGGCCCCCCTGTACTAGTGTCACCCTGGCCCCCAGCCCCGCTGTGCTCTGCCCCCGAGTCCCACTGCCCCACGGCCCCCAGCCCTACTGTTTTGGAACCCGCTGGCCCGCTGGCCCGTGGCCTCCCCCAGTGCTCCAGGGCCCTCAGCCCCCCTGCTCAGCCACCCCCAGCCCCGCTGCCCCATGGCCCTCAGTCCTGCTGGACCGTAACCCGCAATCCCGCTGCCCCACGGGCCTCCTGCAGCCTCCTGTGCCCCCCAGCCCCTGGTCCCCCCTCCTCACTCCCACGCAGGGCCGGGCGCTGGATGCGCCGTGGGTGATTCATCCTGCTCCAGCCCCCCCGCGCCGGCAGCTGCCAAAAATAGCGCTGCGGGAGGGGGGGGGACCCTCCACATCACCTCCCGCCCCCCCGCCTCACCGGCGGCAGGCCGAGATGGCGGCCACGGGCCGCTGTCCCCGACACCCCCATCCCTGGGGCCGTGGGAACAGGGACCCGGAGCGGAGGGACCCCACGCTCCGGTTGCCACGGTAAAATGGGTACGGAGAGGGGCTGGATGGGGGGGGTCCCCGCTGTGGGGTGCCCCACTGCGTGGGGGGTGACGGGACAGCCCCCAGGCCCGGGCTCGGGGGTCTCTCACTGAGGGGACTGAGGGCACTGGGAAGGTGGTGGATTCTCCCCCATTTTCCCGGCTGGTCGGAGCGGGATGAGCGGCCGTCGCCATGGGAACCGTGCAGGGAGGGATCAGAGTACAGGCAGGGATGGGGGGAAGGGCAGGATATGGGAGTACAGGTAGGAATGGGGTTGTGGGCAAGGGCAGCAGGTGGGGCAATGGGAGGAGAGGGAGGAGGATGAGGAAGGAGTGCAGGAAGGGATTTGAGGAATGTGAGAGGAACTGCCGGCAGGGGCAGGTGGGGTTTGTGGGTGCGGGCAGCGGGGACGTGGGTGAGGGACACAGGCTGGGGGGCTCGGCCTCGCGGGAACTCTCCCTTGCTGGGGAAACTGAGGCACGGAGGGGGGCAGACCCCATCGGCCCCATCCTGGGAGACTCCAGGGTCTCACTCTGTGCCCATCTTGGGAGTCTCAGGAGGAGTCTGACTCTGTGCCCATTCCAGGGGACTCGGGGGTCTCACCCCGCATCCTATCCCCTTGCAGTGAGCGAGTGCCACCCCTGTCCCTGCACTCCGTCCTGTGAGCCCGGTCATGCCCAGCCCCGCCCGCCGCCCCCCTAGCACGGCGGCACCACTGGGGCTCCCCATGATCCCGGCGGAGGGTTCGGCGCTGCTGCGCGCCGTATCCCAAGGGAAATTCCGCCTGACCCGGCTGCTGCTGGAGGGGGGAGCCTATATCAACGAAGGCAATGCCGCGGGCACGACGCCGCTGATGGCAGCGTGCCGTGCCGGCTACGCCGACCCGCCCGAGCAGCCGCGGATGGTCCAGTACCTTCTGGAGAACGGCGCCGACCCCAACATTCCCGACAAATCCGGGAAGACGGCGCTCATGCACGCCTGTGCCGAGCGCGCCGGCCCGGCCGTGGCCGCCGTGCTGCTGGCCCACGGCGCCGACCCCAGCGCCCGGGACTACGCGGGCGGCTCCGCGCTGCTCTACGCCCTGGAGCGCGGGGACCGGGAGACGCTGCAGGTGCTGCTGGACGCGTGTCGGGAGCGCGGCCGGGACGTCATCATCATCACCTCGGCCACGTCGCCCCGTGGCACCAAGACCACCCGGCAGTACCTGAACTCGCCCCCGTCGCCCGCCCTCTGCGCGTCCCCCTCGCAGGTGCAGGTGCGGGCGGCGTCGCCGGGTGCCAGCGCCAGAGACGAGGAGCGCGACGTGTTCCGCTTCCCGCCCGCCGCTGCAGCCGCCGCTCCAGAACCGGCCCGGGCCGGGCCCAAGCGGCAGCTGAAGAGGCTCAACTCGGAGCCGTGGGGGCTGGTGGTGCCGGGGCTGGAGGGGACGCAGGGACACTCCGAAGGGACACAGGGAAGCCTGGAGGGGACGCAGGGGGCTGGAGGGGCTGCGGCGAGAGCCTTAGATGAGATACGGGGCCCCCTGGAGGGGACACGGGGCTCCTCAGAAGGTTCGTGGGGTTCCCCTGAGGGCCCACGGGGGTCCCTGGAGGGGACACCGGCCCCCCCGGAGCGGCTGGCGGTGGGGCTGGAGGGGCTGCGGCTGCGCCCGCGCCGGCACAGCGTGGAGGGGCGCGAGGCCTCAGGGCTGCCAGGAGTCACCTGGGCAGAACGGGTGCCCCCCATCCCCACCCCGGGGCGCTGGGCCCCAGCTGCCGATCCTCCACGGGGCAAACCCCTGCGCCGGGACGCCCCCAGTCCTGAGCTAGCCGCCCCCGGGCCGCTCCGGCTCTCGGCTGGGCTGCTGGAGCGCCGCGGCTCTGGAACGCTTCCCCTGGAGCCCCCCGGGCCAGGCAGGGCCGGGCTGCTCCCCCCACTGCCCCCCCGAGCACTGCTCCGCCGGCATTCCATGCAGCCGGAGGCCCTGCGGCATCTCGGGGCCTTCTGCGGGGGGCTGGGGCCCGAGCCTGGCTCTTAGGGACCCCCCGCCCGAGCCCAGGACCCCTTCGGGAAGGCCTCACCCTGGGCGGTGGCACCGTTTGCTCTGACCCCTACTGAGGGTCAGCTCTTCTGTCCCTCTGTTGGCACAAACTCTGCACGACCCTGAATTCAGGGAGCTGGCGGGTGCATTCCCAGCTCCCAGGCCTCCCCAGCATCCTCCTCCTGCTCCCGCCTCATCCTCCCAGCAGCTTTTTCCCTCACTGGGAGTCCCCAGGGTTTGTCAGTAAAGGCCCCAGTGTAGCTCAGTGGCTGTGAGTGGGGATGGGTGGGCACATCTGTGGGCTTGGGGACACAGGGGACAGCCAGGGGCACAGCTGGATGCTGGCACAGCCAGACACCAGCACATCTGGGCACAGGGACCCCATTTGGCCCCCCCAAGCTCCACAGCCGTTGCTTCCCAATGCCAGTTTTAAGGAAACAGGTTTTCCAAGACCTGAGTTGTTCTACTGCCAGGCTGGGAGGGATCCCCAGGATCCTTGAGGATCCAGCAGCCTGGATGGGGAGGGATTTTAGGGAAAGGGGCATGGGAGGGGCTGGGGAGCGTTAATGAAGAAAAAAGAACAAGAAGACAAACTTAGACAAAATCTTGTTATTTAACAGAAAACAAAGAATTCCAGGTGGGATAAATACCATGGGAGATTTAGGGACCATTTGCTTGGGGCATGGAAAAACCTCCCAGGGTGTACTGGGATGGGGGGCTGGGAGGGATCTCCCCAAACCTGAGGAAACCCCCCCCAACCCTGAGAGACTGCCGCTTCCCTCACATTTGTCCTTTGAAAACAATAAAATTCCATAAACCCCAGACTTCCCCAGGGATGGAGCTGGTTTGGCGCCTCGAGGCTGTGTACAAAGCCCGGGTTTCCCAGTTTCCCCAGTCTGCACTGGGAACACAAACGGGTGCCAGTCTGGATCCATCACCGGCGGCGCCGGTCCGGACTGCGGCTCCGCCGGCGCCCACCCCTGGAAAACAGGGAGGAGGTGGGGAAGGGAAAGGGGAAAAGGGGAAAGGAGGTACGGGAAAAGGATTTAAAGGAAAAGAGGATAAGGGAATGGGGAAAGTAAAGGAAGAAGGGGGAAAAGGGAAGGAAGTGGGAGAAAAGAGGAGAAGGGGGAAAAGGAGGGAAGAGGGTAAAGAAAATGGGGGAGAGAGAAGGAAACAGTCCAGGAGAAGGGCCTTTTGGGGTGTTTATCCCTGTGTCAACCCCGCCACCCCCATAATGGTGCATGGAATGACCCCATTCCTCTAGGCAAGGGTTCCAGCGCTCCCACAGATCCCTCCCCTTCCCAGCTCCTGGAATTCCCAGGAATCCCCTCACCTCCGCTTGCCCTTGGGGGGGCCCCTGACGAAGCACCAGTCAACGCTGACCGGCTGCCCCATGAGCTCCTGCCCGTTGAGCCCCTCCATGGCTGCCTGCGCCTCCTTGTACGTCTCGTACTCCACCAGCGTGTAGCCCTGGGATGAGATTGGATCAGGAAAGGGATTGGGAATGAGCCCAGACACCAGGGGAACTCCCAGCTCAAGTTCGGGGTGCACGGACCCCCTGACACCCCAGCTTTGGGAATGACCCTGGACACTGGGAACCCCGAGCTCACTCTGGGGTCAGGACCAGGATGAGAATGAGCCCAGGCATCGGGGGAATCCAGCTCACAGCCCAACCCCCAGCTCAGTTTTGGCACGCAGGGACCTCCCAATAGGTCAATTTGGACGTGCAGGGACCCCCGTGACCCCCAGAAGTGGCTCAGTTTTGGGGTGCACCCAGAACTCCCAGCCCAGAGCCTCCTCCAAGCTGAGATGGAGCCTGGGGGGTCCCCACAAGCGCCCCCCCCCTGCCCCCCACCTTCAGGTATCCCGTGCGCCGGTCCAGGTTCAGGTGGATGTTCTTGATCTCCCCGAATTCGGCAAATCGGTCATGCACGTCCTCCTCTGTGGCCTCCTCGTGCACCCCTGTCACAAACAGGATCCAGCCCTCCACGGCTGGGCAGGAAAAGGGGTGGTCACGGAGCTGGGAATGGAGCTTTCCCCCCAAAATCTGTTGCCTTGGGGAGGGGACGTGGAGCCCCCACGGGTGAGGTTTGGGAGTGGACCCAAAAGCGATCCTGGGAAGGTGGGGAAGAATCATCCCAGCATGGCCCCAATTCCTCCTGCTTCCCATGGTGGGTCCCCAGTAAAGGGTCTGTCACCCAAAATCACTCCTTTTTCACAGCTAGCAAAGGGAGATGGAGGCCCAGAGTCCACAAATCCTGGGTGAGGTTGGGGAAAGCTCATCCCAGCAGGGCTGAACCCCAATCCAGAGCACAGGACACCCCTCCCTTCCATGGGGAAAGTGCCCCTGGTGACATTTGGAGGCCATGGGGTTCTCAGGAAGGAGCATCTCACCCAAATTCCCCCACTCCCACCTTGGAAGGGGATATGGAGCTGGGGTTTGCCCTGAAATAAATCTTGGGAATGAAGGAGGGGAAGGGATTGTCCCAGCAGGGCTGAGCCCTGACCCGGAGCTGCAGAGCCCCCATGAAGCCCTCCAGGTCCCCTCACATCTCTGTGGCCCTGGCTCGTCCCCGTCCTGCTCGACGCTGTCGTAATCTTCGCGCACCCGGGCGCGGGATCCCTCCTCTGGAAAGGAAGGAAAACGGGGGAAGAACGGGGCCCCCAAACTTCAGGGTCACCCAGCGCCTCCCAGAGTGCCAGGGAAGGTGTTTGGGGGTGTTCTGGGGCCTCACCTGAGCCGAAGCCGCGGCCCTTCCGCTTCTTGGCCTTTTCCTTCAGCTTGTGGATGCTCTCTGGTGGGAATTGCAAGGAGGGACCAGGATCATGGAGTCAGCAGGAGCAGGGAGCCCTCCCCAGATGGAGAGGAACCCCTCATTCTGGCTGGGAAGGGCCCCTCTGGGCTAGGAATGAACCCCTGGACTCGGCAGGATGTCCCTGGGCCAGGAAAGACCCACCTGGGCTAGGCAGGACCCCCTGGTACAGGTAGGGACACCCCCGAGAAAGACAGGACAGTCTCCCCATGACTGGAATGGCCTCCCCCGGGCCGGACAGGACTCCCAGAGCCCCTCCGGGCCAGGAATGATCCTATGAGCCGGGAATGACCCCTTACGGACAGGCAGGATTCATCTCCCATGCTGGGAATGACCCTCTGAGGCAGAAATGACCCCCCAGCGTCGAGCAGGAGCCCCCTGGGAACGACAGGAACCCCCGCCCCAGGCCGGGGCCGTCCATGAGGCCGACAGGGTTTGGGGACGCGGCCAGAGGCGGCGGGGGCGGCTCCGCTGAGCCGAAGCCCGGCCGGATCGGTCGGCGGGGCTGCTTTGGGCCGGACGGTATCGTCCCAGCCCCGCGCTCACCATCCCCGTCCTCGTCCATAGCGAAATCCTCTCCGCCCGCCTCATGAAGATCCAGCACGTCCGCCATCTTGCCCAGAATACCGGGGCACGCCGGGAGCGCGCCGGAAGGGCCGCCACCATGAGAGGGTATGGGGCGGAAGTACCGACGCGGCCATATTGGGGAGGGCGTGGGGCGGAAAGCACCGTCGCGGCCATATTGGGGAGGGCGTGGGGCGGAAGCACCGCCGCGGCCATATTGGGGAGGTCGTGAGGCGGAAGTACCGACTCGGCCATATTGGGGAGGGTATGGGGCGGAAGTACCAGCGTGGCCATATTGGGGAGGGTATGGGGCGGAAGTACCAGCGTGGCCATATTGGGGAGGGTATGGGGCGGAAGCACCGGCGCGGCCATGTTGGGGAGGGCANTATTGGGGAGGGTATGGGGCGGAAGTACCAGCGTGGCCATATTGGGGAGGGTATGGGGCGGAAGCACCTGCGCCGCCATGCTGGGAGGGCGCTGAGCGGACGCGTCCGTTCGGCCACGCTGAGAAGGTCACGGCGTTTTGGCGCCGACCGGGGACGATCGGGAAGCTTCTCTTTCCCTCGGGAATTCTAAACCCCGAACCGAGGCGGCTCAAAGCGGTTGTAGGGCAACCACTGGCCCCAAAAAATGAACAAGAGCACCAGAGTTAACCAAAATCGCTGGGTTTATTGTATAAAATCCACAGCAGCGTTTATCCGGCCGGATTTCCGTAATTCCACTGCCTCAACAAGGGGCACAACTTTCTCCATACTGAGAAAACTTGAATTTGGTAATTTTACACCTTCCAAGGAGATCCGGGACCTCCATACAGGCGCCCCAATCCCACAAGCAATGGAATGTCCGGTTTCTTCTCTTTTCTTTTTTTTTTTTTTTTTTTTTCTTCCGCAGCGATGAACTCCCCAAATCCTCCTGGATCTGTTTATTTGGAGCATAAAGAAGCCACCAGAAACGCTGGGAGGAGCTTCAGGGATTCTCTAACGTGCGGAATCAGGGCAATAAATTGCGGGATTAACTCCATGTTATTCCTAAATCAAAATTTTCCAATATTTCAGGAAAACGACACCCCACAACCCCCCATCCCTTTAAAATCCCACTTCCAGCGACATCAAACGTTAATAGTGTTTCTAGAAAGTATAAAAAAATATATAAACCCCCAAAATAGGCTTGTTAGGATGCAGATATAAAAATGGGGTACCTACAGATACTGGAATTATTCCAATTTTATCCTAAAACAACGATTATTGCTGGAATATCCTGTGGTCATGCAGAGGGAAGAAGAAGGAGGGTGGGAATAGTGGAATCCAAAGGGTTTAAGGGGATAAGAAGTGGGAAAAGCTCTAAGCTGGGGTGAAAAAGGAATTCTGGTTTGGAATTTAGTTTGTATTCCCAGTCTGCTGGGGAAAAGGGGAATAAGATGGAAATTTCTATGGATAAACTGACATTTTCTTGGGTGAACTTGGAGCTGTTTGAACTATTCTATGTTATAAAAGGGATTTTTAAAGCTAAATATATTCTAAATTCCATATGGATACGGATACAAGGGACAGGGAACGATTAGTGCAAATCCCTCCCTCATTCACTAACCCTCCAAGACTTTTCCAGCCTTCCATGGAATGCCAATGTTTGGCTACAGACAGGGCAATTCCAGGGGGAACTGCAGATCCTGCTGTGCTTGGGACTGGAACGCTGCAGGCTGATCCCAGATTTAATCCCAAACCGCAGTTTTCAATCCCTTTGGATACTGCACGCATTGGCATCTGTTCAGATTAATTAAAGAGCTCATCAAGGAGATTTAATTGATCCCTTTCTGAGACAGGAGGGAGGGGGCGCCAGGCATTGAATCCAAAGGGCTTTTCCAGAGGAAACACTGGATTCCATGGAATCCCACCTGCTCCAGTACTGATGGAGGGTGGAGAGGAGCAAAACCTGTGATCTAAACCCTGAAAATACGGGACAGAAAAAAATCCGTAGGGAACGAGGAATTCCCAGGGAACAAAGAGTTCCCTAGGGAATAAGGAGTTCTCAAGGGAATAAGAAATTCTCTAGGGAATGAGGAGACTGAGGAGCAGCTCCAAAAACCAGGGTGAAACTGCTAAAATCCATTCAGGAGCGTTTTCCCTAAATCTCTTCCCAATGTGCAAACGGGCCGGGATTCAGGAAAGGGGTGTTGGGAGCACCGGGAAGGATCCCGGGGCCGGATCCTGGGGCTCAGCAGCCGGAGGAGTGCGCCGAGCCCAGCTGGCCGGCCGCCAGCAACAGGATGTCCTTCTTCTCCTTATGGAACCGCAGCTCCTTCCCGGCCAGCCGGGCCTCGTCCAGCTCCCGCTCGGTGGCCGCCAGCTCCCTGGAGAGCGCCCCCGGAACGCTCTGCTCCCGGTTCACCCAGTCCAGGGCCATCTGGTTCCGGATGTCATCGTCCAGAGCGCGGTGGGAATAGTGAGCCAGGACCTCCTGGGGGCAACGGGGTGCAGGGGGAGGCTTAGGCTCGGGAAGGAGCAGCGGGGTGGAGGCGGCCCCCGAGCGGCCCCGGACTCACCTGGCGCGAGCACTGACGCTCCCGCATGGCCTTCAGGCTCCCGTTCCAGTGCAGCAGCTGGAAAACCGTCATCAGCTCCTGGGATGGCGGGGGGAAGGCGGGATGAGAGCAGGTACAGGAGCGGGATCACGGAATCGTGGGGTGGGGAGGGGCAGGAGGGACCTTGTGAATCACCTGGAGCCCAGGGGGGGGGACACTGGACACCTGCCTGGGTGGTTCTGAGCCCCTTCTAACTTGGCCTGGAGCAATTCCAGAGATGGGGCAGCTTCCCTGGACACGGGTTCGGCCAAATGCACCACCAGCACCGGGACAGTGGGGCAAAATTCCCTGATTAATCTGGACTACAACAGAGACAGAGCCTCCAATGCTCACTGCGCCCTGGCCATTCTGGGATTCTCCTCTCCAAGCTGAACCACCACCTACGATTCCAGGTTTTACAGCAATTCCTCCCTCCAGGCCACACAAATTCTGCTTAAGAACTGGGACCTGTTAGGCTTCCCAAACCCAGACGGTGCTTGGAATCTCCATCCCAGAGTCTCCATCTGTAAACAGGGCCCTGAACGTAAACACCTCCTGCCTGCCACCCGGGAGCATTCCCCTACCAGGGAAAGGAGCCAGCAGAGGGGTTGGAAAATACAGAACCCCAAACACAGCCACATTTCAAAGCTGGATTTGGACCCTGGAGCAGAGTCACAGCCAGATTTCTCCTCTAACGAAAATCCAGCTCCAGAATCATTCCCAGTCCCTACCCAAGGCCAAGCTGAAATTAAAGGGATTCAGGAATCTCAAGGAACTATTGGAACAACATCCTGGGATGGACAGGGAGTTCCAAACCTGATTTCCCTGGCTCTGCTCCCAGCTGTTTCTTCATAAAGGCTGGAATACAGCCCACAGGACTCTCCCTTCCCAGCTGTTCTCCTAATCCTGATCCATGTTCTAGAACCTTCCCTTGGCAGCTCAAACTTCTCATTGTCCAGGTGTTCTTCCCAGCCACATTCCCACATTCCGATGGGATACAAGGATAGCCCTGTGGTTTGGGGGAGTGTCACGACATCACTGACTCCCAATTCCACAATCAAAGTGTCTTTGGGGGAAACACCTTCCCATCTTTCCTTGTGAGAGCTCTTGCTTCCCTGTTTTCAGGGAGAGGGTGAATCCCACTAATTAACTGGACTACTGCAATTAGGACATTTGGAGGTACCACCTGGAAATATCACAGTGACAGTGAGAAACCCAATTCCAAGGACTTTGCTGCACCTGGAACTACCCTGAGTCTGATCAGAATCAGAAGGAAACGCCGAGTTATTCTTCCATAGAAAAGACTAAAAATGCAGCTGGGAGATCAACCCAAATATCCCTTAACCAAATCAGGAATGGGACCCGGGTAGAGCAGGAACAGTATCTGCAAAGACTGGGAACAGTACCTGGAACTCCAGCATGGATTTTCCCTTGTTGGATTCCAGCATGAAGCGGAAGGCCCCAATCCCAGTGTTGGGATTATCCGCCTCTTCTCGATTGCCCTGCAGAGACATTCCAGACAGGAGCTGCCATTCCCACCAGCTCTGCTCCTGCTGCACTATCCCCACTCCCAGAATCCCCAGTGGGTTTCAGGAGAGCCTGATGCCAGCACAGGCTGGGCTGTCACACTCTTATCCAGGTAATCCAGCCTTGACTGCATGGCATGGGCCAGTCTGGCACTCCCTGGACAAATCTGGGACACCACGTGGATAAATTTGGCTCTCCTGGAGCAATGAATCCCCTGGGAACAGGATTTTTCCTGCACTGATTCCAAGGCTTTCACAACACCCCGGAGAGCACAGAGCACCACGGGCTGCATGGCAAGAATTCCCTCCGAGATAATCAGAGCAGGAAAGGGAGAGTGCAAAGCTCCCAGTGATAGCAACTAAAACTCCTCGAAAATCTTCTGTTTAAGGAAAACTGGTGGATGTGACAACCCTCTCATGGAATAGCCAGGAAGATCCACATCTCAGGCTCGTTACCCCACCCTGGAGTGCGGCACAAAGAGCAGAAAAATGGGAACTTAAAATCCTACTACTCCACCAACCCTCCCCCACCAAGGAGCTCTAATCCTCTCTTGGAGGTTTTTCCCGGGATTTCCCGTCCCCATCCTCACGTTGAAGGACGCCAGGGCCTCGGAGACGCTCTTCTCGATGAAGTCGTCCGTGATCCGGCGGGAAGGGTGCTCGTTGAAGACGGAATTCATCAGCGCGATCTTGGCCGCGCTCCGGCGCGCCTCAGCCTTGGTGGGACAGAACTGGGGACACACGGCCACGGTCGGGGCACTGCCAGGGCCCCGACACCCCCCGGACCACCAGGAATGGGAACTGGGTAGGGGTGGAATTAGGAAATCATGCTCCCAGAGTGAAAAGAGGTTCAGAACCCCCCGTTGCATTGTCAATTAATTCATTACCTCAAACCCAAACTGTTCCCAAATTCCCCCCAAAGACCCGGATTTTGGGATGTGATGACCCTGTGGCTGCTGGAATTGTTTGCTTTCGGATCCACTTTCCCAGCCAAGAGGAAGGGCAGGAAAGAACGTGGAACACAGCCAGGATTTGATGGGACATTGGGATTTTAATCTCTTTGGTGAGGGATTAGGGTCAGGCGTTTTCCCAGGAGGGGTGCAGGAATGGATTCTTCCAGTGGGATGTTCCCTGCCCATAGCACAGGGCTGGACTTGGATGGTGTTTACGGTCTCCTCCAACCCAAGCCATTCCAGGACCCCGTGATCCAATGCTCTGATTTGATTTCCAGTCTTTTGGCATCTGGAGAAGAGGTTTTGGGACAAATCCTGAGCCCCAGCAGAGGAATATTCCTCTGCCAGTTTAAAGCTCTGCCTAATCCTGGGAAGGAAAAGGAAGGATCAAGTCTTGGGAAGGAGATCAGATCCAGCCAATCCAACAGTTTTCCCTGATATCCCATCTCCTACCTCAGCACTAAGGTGCAAGTGACCAGAACAGGGAATAAAGGACACCAAAAAAGCACAACCCACAGACCAATCCTCCCGGATTGCGATCTGGTGGGGATTTACAGCTCAGGAGCAACTTGCAATTAAATTTCCTCGGAACTAGAAGAGCTTTAGAGCCAGACGCAGGGGCTGGGATCGGCAGGAGAACGCCGCGCAGGGAGGAGGTGTCTGGGAAACGATTCCGGTGGGGCGTTCCCGGGGTGGGGATCGTACCTGGAAGCTGCCGAAGCAGCTGCCCCCGGGCAGGGTGACATAGCAGACGTACGGGGGGCTGGCGGCCGGGACCATCTCGTAGAGCACCAGGGCGCCGTTGCGCAGCTCGGCCCCCCGCGACTGCTTCATCTGCCAGAACTCCTGCAGCGCCTCCACCACGTTCACTGCGGACACAGCCGGGATCAGCCGGGAGAACAGCCGGGAACAACCCCCGCGGATCGGCACGGCAGGGTGGAAATGGCGCACGGAAAGAAGGAAAACGGACACGGAAAGAAGGGAAAGTGGGAAAAAAAAGGGAATGAGGGAAAATCGACCCCCGCCCCGGTCCGTCGGCATCCACGGTTCCCCCTCGATCCCGCTCACCGCGGCCGTAGCCCTGCGTGTGTTTGGCGAAGCTCCGCACCACGGCCTCCACCGCCTCCCGCAGCACCGCGGGCGGCCCGGGCACGGCCCCGGCCCCTGGCCCGGGGGGCGCGGGGGGGCCCTGCAGACCCAGCGGGGGCGGCGGCGGCGGCAGCCCCAGCCCCGGCCCCAGCCCC
>WAAE01024113.1:372270-401432 GCA_013400495.1 Nicator chloris
CCCGATGCGAGCCCCGCGGGGGCCCCGGTGAGGCCGGGCCGGGCTCCACGGGGCCCGGCGCCCACCCCGGGCTGCAGCCGCTGCGCCCGCACCGCCTCCATGGCCGCGCTCCCTCCCCAGCGCCGCGCTGTCAATCAGCGCCGCTCCGCGCCCGGCAGACCAATAGGAGCACGGGATCGCGGTAGGGGAGGCGGGGAAAGCATCAGCAGGCCAATCACAACGCGGTGCGCGGTTTGCGGGGCGGGGACAGGGCGCGGCGCACTCACCCACTAACACAAATAGCGGTGTGTGGTCGTGGGGCGGTAAGGGGGCGGGGATTAGGGAGTCGTTGTCCAATCGCGCTGCGGGATTTGTTACATTGACGGGGGATAAAAACGAATCAAAGTGCAGGAAGCACAAAACAGCAGAGATGGCGATACGGGATGACAGCCACAACCTTACTGATCAAGAGAATCAATTAATGGCAATAGAAACCAATCAAACTGTTCGACACAGATTTAGGGGCGGAGACTACGGCTGTCGTCCATTCATGGACTCTGTTTTGGTAGGAGCGGGCGGGTCCGCGCACAGCCAATGGGAACGAGCCGCGGCGGCTACCGGAAGTGACGGTGTACCGGGCTCGGGAGCGGGATCGCGTTCGGGACCGGGCCCGCGCCATGGAGGCCTGGGTGCGCTTCAGCGCCCAGAGCCAGGCCCGGGAGCGCCTTCTCAGGTGCAGCCTCAGCTCCCCGGGCCCAGCGGGCACTCACGGGGGGCCCGGGGCAAGGGGATCCTGGAGGTTTGGCGGGGACGGTCACGGGAGCAGCAGGGATCTCGGAGAGCCCGGGGAGGGGGGTCACGGAGGCCTTGGAACCCGAGGTGGGGGATCACAGGGCTCAGAGAATCCCGGGGCGGCGAGTGGGCCGTCACGGATGCCTTAGACCCCAGAGAAGGGGAGTCCGAGGTCCCGGGGTGATGTTCCCAGTGCTCCGTGCCCCGCCTGACTCCCTCGTTGTCTCCAGGGCCGCCCAGTACGCCTGTGCCTTGGCTGGGGCTGCGCTGAGCCGCGCCGGGAACGGCTCCGGGGACAGCTCCGGGACCCTGAGCCGCCTCCAGCACCTGGAGGCTCATCTGAGCCTGGGCCGCAAGCGTGAGTGGTGGTGGTGGGGATAAGGGAGGTTTTGAGGGGGTCAGGGCGGCCCTTGGGATCTGCAAGCTCACGTTGACCCCCTCGTGTCCCCCTCCTGCAGTGCTGCGCTTGGGGGGCTCGGCTGAGGCCCTGGGGGGCGCCCAGCGCTCGCTGCATCTGCCCGACCCTGTCCTGCGCTTCTGCCTCACCTTGTCACACCTGAACCGTGCCCTCTTCCTGGCCTGTGACAACGTCTTGTGGGCCGGGAAAACCGGGATCCTGCCTGGCCTTGCCATGGACAAGTGGACCCAGAGGTCCTTCAGGTGAATGAGGAGAGGTGTCTGGATTTGGTGGGGCATTCGTGGAAGGAAGGTTGGAAAAGCCTCCTCAGGTCTGTTGGGTGAGCGGGGCAGGGAGGTCAGATTGCCAAGGGAGAGCAGAGAATGGGGTTCCCCTGGGGAGAATAAGCAATGGAATTCCCAAAGGAGGACAGGGAGTGGAATTACTAAAGAAGAGTAGGCAATGAACTCCCCAAGAGAAGGCAGGGAATGAAATTCTTCCAGGGAGAGCAAGTGGTGAATTTCCAAAGGAGGTCAGGGAATAGGCTTTCTGAGGGAGGCTGGGCAATGGAATTCCTGAGTGAGGGCAGGGAATGGATTCCCCATGGGACAGCAGCTTCCTGCCGGCTGAACATGACTTTTCCATTCCCCCAGGCATTTCTGTGGCCGTTGGGAGTGGCCAGAGGCTTCTGCTGCCATTGTTTCCCACTCTGCCATCGCTGCTCCCTGTTTTTCCCAGGTACTACCTGTTTGCTCTGGTGGTGAACCTGAGCCGGGATGCCTACGAGATCCGGGTGCTGCTGGAGCGCGCCGAGACGGCCAGGAAGCGTGGGAAGAGCCCAGAAAACAGGCCCCAGCTCCAGGCTGATGGCAGGATCCAGCGTCTCCGGCTCCACCTGCAGCTCCAGCTGCAGCTGCTGCTCCAGGTGCTGCGGGACAACCCCCCGCTCCTGCTGGACCTGGTGCGGAACGCCTGTGACCTGGTGATCCCGCTGGAAAAGCTGGGGCTGTGCCGGAGCAGCCCGGGGATCGTGGGATTCTGTGGCCTCACCTCCTCCGTGCTCTCAATCCTCACCATCCTCCACCCCTGGCTCAAACTGAAGCCGTAGTTATGCCAGGGGCTTCCTTGGGATGTTTGGGAATCCTGGGGCTTATCCCAGGGGCTGGGACACCTCTGGAGCTGACTGGCTCATTCCATTCCCATCATTCCTGACTCCTTGGAGCCACAAGGTTCCAGCATTGGATACAGCGACAGATCCCACAGGGACATCAGCTCCCAATATGTGTTTCTTCCCGTTGACTTTTCCAGCAGTTTTAGAGGTTCAACATTCCCCCTTTCTGCCCAGGAAGCGCCTTTCACGTGGAGCAAACTAACGGGAATATTTGGAGCTGGAAAATGTGGATTGCTGGGGGCTTCTCACGGTTTTTGGAGGGGGTGAAGCCATGGGGTTGGGATGATTCTGGTACCAGATGGTGCATCCAACCCCAAATGGTTTGGACAATTTTCCTGCCTTACAAGAAATCTGAGTGCAGGGAGAGGGGAGTGGGCAGAATGGGTGTCAGGGATAAATCCATGGCTTTGGGGGGAAATAGAGGCAGGAATTTGCCCTCCTGAACCTTCCATGGAAGCCCAGGGGCAGGAAGTGACCGGAGCGAGTTGTGCCAAGCTGGGGATCACTCCCAGCATTCCCATATGGATTTCCCTCTGTTGGAGAACATGGAGGGACTCTGCATCCTGAGTGCTTCCCAGCAGATCCACCTCCCTTCCTCTGCCCAGAGCTGCACAGATCCACCTCAGCTGCACTCCCCTTCCCAGCTATCCTGTTCAGGGCTGTTTTTTGGGAAAAATCAGAGTGTGGCTGGCTCTGTTGGGATTCCCTGCACCCAGTATTCCGGGCGCTGCTGCCTCACTGAATTCCTTTTTCCCCTGGATTCTGTGACACTGGATTGCATGTGGCCCCAACCCAAGCTCTAATGTCTATTTCTAAGCCCTGGACCCAGGGACACACTGGGAGCTGGGAATTATTTAATTCCAGAGGCAGATTGTCCTTGGGTCTGCCCCTGGGAGAGCAGGAATATCCTCTTGAAGGTTTTCTGGGAGCTCCACACCAAAATGCCGCCCACTCCTGGGCCCATCTGGGCTGTGCCAAAGGCTTTTTCCTGGGAAGACCAGGCATTGCAGGCTTTGGAGCAGTGTATATCTGGGTGGGAATTGGGATGGGTGGGAAGCGCTCCAGGGGATCCCACAGCATCAGTGTAATTAATTAATTAATTAAATTATTAAAGTGCAGCAGCCTCCAGTCCCCGTGTCCTGGGACGTTGGGAAATGCAGGACACTGGGCTGAGCTGGGAACGCTGGGCTGAGGGCACTGGGGTGGGCTGGGAATCCCACAGTCACGGACTGTCCTGAGCTGGAAGGGGCCCGAGTTCAGCTCCTGGCCCTGCACAGACACCACAGCAATCCCACCCTGTGCCTGAAAGCGTTGTCCAAACGCTCCTGGAGCTCTTGGGGCTATGCCCATTCCCTGGGGAGCCTGCTCAGTGCCCAGCCACCCTGTAGAGGAAGAACCTTTTTCTGATACCCACCCAAACCTCCTCTGGCACAGCTCCAGCTCTCCACTGGGGCCCTGTTCCTGGTCACGGGGGGCACAGATCGGAGCTGCAGATTCCCGAGGTCTCCCCTCAGTCTCCTCCAGGCTGAACAAACCCAAGTGCCCTCAGCTGCTCTTCGTGTGGCCCATCCAGACCCTTCCCCATCCTCGTGTCCTTCCTTTGGATGCTGTTCAGTGATTTCATATCTTTTTATGTTGTGGTGCCCCAAACTGCCCCAGGATCGGGGGTGAGGCCGCTCCAGCCTAAAGCAGAGTGGGTCAATCCCCTCTCAATCCTTGCCTGGTGCCCCCAGGACATGGATGTCCCTCCTGGCTACCAGGGCACTGCTGGCTCAGACCCAGCTGAGCACTGACCAGCACCGCCAGGGCCCTTCCTGCAGCTGCTCTCCAGCCCCTCATTTCCCATCTGCCCGTGCATCCAAGGTTGCCCCATCCCAGGGCTGGGAATGCTGGACTGGGAGTACTGGGCTGAACTGGGGGCACTGGGCTGGGACCCTCCCGTGGTTTCAGGGGACTTTGGAGAACCCTTGGAACCGGGGAGGGAACATCCCTGCTTTTCCTGGGGTCAAAAGGTGGGCGGAGGGGATACCCAGTCCCTTCCCTGTCCCATCCCATCCCCGTCCTGTCTCTCTGGCGTTGCTCTCCCTGGCCCGGCTGAGCCTGGACCGACCTCCTGCACGCCAGGGCTGAGCTTTGGGGTGTGGGTGTGTGTGGGATGCGGCAGAGGCGTTTGGGAGGAGGGCTTGAGTTGTCCAGTGGCATCTGGGCGTTGGGAAGGAGAAAGAATCTGGAGTGGGAGGAGACTCCCTCTGTGCCTCAGTTTCCCCTGTGACCCTGGGGGGCCTTTCCTGTGCCGCTGGGGCCCTACCTGGGCGGTGCCGTCTGTGGCCACAGCTGGAGCTGCACAGTCACTGTTTGTCTGTTTTTCTCCTCATTCCTTGGTTTTTTTCCCCTGAAAATTCCAGCCCGTCCCACAGCCGCTGGCAGCACAAGATTCCCTCTGTCCTAAATCGCAGAGTTTGAATTTCCCCCCCCCGCTTTTTTTTTTTTCCCCCCGAACCCACTCAAAAGCTCATTCCGGGAGGTGGCACTGTCACCCGGAGGACGTGGCAACCCAAAATCCACCTAAATCCACACAAAATCCGCCCGAGTCCAAACCAAACCCCACCCAGACCCCCGCGGAGACCCCCAAGACCCCTTATTCCAACCCCCCTCCTGACGATCCCCACGGGGAGGGTCCAGGTGTCACTGCCACGTCTGTACGCTTCGGTCCTTGGGAGAGATGCACACTTTCCCCACCCCACTTTTCCANGTGGGCGGAGGGGATACCCAGTCCCTTCCCTGTCCCATCCCATCCCCGTCCTGTCTCTCTGGCGTTGCTCTCCCTGGCCCGGCTGAGCCTGGACCGACCTCCTGCACGCCAGGGCTGAGCTTTGGGGTGTGGGTGTGTGTGGGATGCGGCAGAGGCGTTTGGGAGGAGGGCTTGAGTTGTCCAGTGGCATCTGGGCGTTGGGAAGGAGAAAGAATCTGGAGTGGGAGGAGACTCCCTCTGTGCCTCAGTTTCCCCTGTGACCCTGGGGGGCCTTTCCTGTGCCGCTGGGGCCCTACCTGGGCGGTGCCGTCTGTGGCCACAGCTGGAGCTGCACAGTCACTGTTTGTCTGTTTTTCTCCTCATTCCTTGGTTTTTTTCCCCTGAAAATTCCAGCCCGTCCCACAGCCGCTGGCAGCACAAGATTCCCTCTGTCCTAAATCGCAGAGTTTGAATTTCCCCCCCCCGCTTTTTTTTTTTTTCCCCCCGAACCCACTCAAAAGCTCATTCCGGGAGGTGGCACTGTCACCCGGAGGACGTGGCAACCCAAAATCCACCTAAATCCACACAAAATCCGCCCGAGTCCAAACCAAACCCCACCCAGACCCCCGCGGAGACCCCCAAGACCCCTTATTCCAACCCCCCTCCTGACGATCCCCACGGGGAGGGTCCAGGTGTCACTGCCACGTCTGTACGCTTCGGTCCTTGGGAGAGATGCACACTTTCCCCACCCCACTTTTCCAGAAGAAGTGGAAAAATCCCCTTCCAGCGCCCCCCAAGCGCCCGGCATCCCCCACAAAATCCTGCACCCACCTCCTCCCTTCTTCCCGCTCCCCTCTTTCCTGCATTTGTACCACTTTGCCTGTTTTTTTCCCCGAACTCTTTGCCTCCCCCCCCACCTCGAACCACATTTATTTTTAGCAGCCAATTGAAGATGAAGGAGGAGGGAAAATATACTGAAAAAAGAGGAAAGAAAAAGGAAAAAAAACCCCGGGATTTTGTCCCGGCTGGAGCTGGAGTCACCTTTGAGCTGCAGCACGGCCATGTGGGGTGCGGGGAGCCGGGGGGTGCTGCTGGTGCTGTTCTTGCTCTCAGGTAACACCCCTCCCACCGCCCCGAATCCCCTGGTTTGGGGCGATTTCGGGGTGTTTTGGGCTGTTGGAGGAGGGAAGGTGCGGAGCCGGGTGCTCATTAAGCCGAGCGCAGCCACGCGTGGTTCCCCCCGCTCCGAGTGTCCGGGCGGCTTGGGATAAAACGGGCCGCTTTTGGTCCTTGCCCCCGGCAATCTATTTTGGAGGTTTTTTTGGAGGGAGAAGACAACTCAATCTCCTTGGATTTGGGGCAGGGTGAGGGCGGGAAGGGGAACCCGTAAGTGGAAATAAAACCCGGCTTTAATGGATTTTTTTTTTTTTTTAAAGACCAAAAAGGGCATTTCCACCCACCCCTTCCCCCCGGGGGGGCCCGGTTCACCCCCCTCGACCCAGTGAGGCCCCCCCACGCTCCCCGCCGCGGGGGAAACTGAGGCACGTGTGCAGCGCTGGGCACCGCGGGGCTTCGGGTGGGGGGGGCTAGCGACTTAATTTGGGTGGCGAGGATGTGTTTGGGGTGCTGGGGGGGTTCTCCGTGGGGGTGCCCCGCCTCTGCCCCGCAGTTTCCTCCTCCCCACTGGGGTGCCGGGCACCCCGGCCCCTCTCCCGGGTGCCGCTGGACGGGTGTGGGGTGCCCTTCCCACCTCAGGACCCTCCGTCACCTCCCCAGGGCTCTGTGAGGGGTTCAACATCGACGTGGGGCGTTCGCGGGTCTTCCAGGGGCCCCCCGAGTCCCAGTTCGGGTACCGCGTGCTGCAGTGGGGCGGCGACGAGGACAAGTGGTGAGTGATCCCCGGGGGGACCTGGGGGAGACGGGAGAGAAGGGGAAACTGAGGCAAGAAAGGGGAAATTGAGGTGGGGAGAGGGGGAAGGGGGATGGGGAAAAGGAAACTGAGGCGGGGAGGGGGGAAATGAGGTTGGTAAGGGGAAAATGAGATAGGAAAGGGGAAACTGAGGTAGGAAAGGGGAAACAGGAAGGGGAGCAGTGAGGTGGGAAAGGGGCAGCTGAGGAGGGGAAGAGGGAAACTGAGGGTGGGTGGGGGAAACTGAGTCAGGAAAGGGGCGAAGGGAGGGGGAAACTGAGATGGGAAGCCAAAACTGAGGTGGGAAGTGGGGGAAGTGAGTTTGGGAAGGAGACACTAAGGCAGGGAGGGGGGAGATTGAGGTTGGGAAGGGGAAGCGCGGGAGGGCAGGGGCCGGAGCAGCGGGAGGCTGCGGCCAGACGGCTGGACAGACATACGGAAGTGGCCTCGGTGCCGCAGCGTGGGAGGCAGAGCCTGGCACGGTGCCCCCAAAAACGCGGCGCTGGGTTGGAGCGGGGCGGGGGTGGCCATCTCCCCGGTGTCCCCTGTGTGCCCCTCCCTGTGCCCCCCTTGTCCCCCCAGGCTGCTGGTGGGGGCCCCGTGGGATGGGAACGGTCAAGGTGATGTCTACAAGTGCAGCGTGGGACTCCAAAACTCTTCCTGTGCCAAGGCCAACCTCGGTACCGAGGGGGGATGGCTGTGACCGCGGGGGCCCGGGGGGGCCCACGGAGCTCACCCCGCTCCTGTCCCTGTGTCCCCAAGGGGCCGCAGCTCCGTGGCTCCGCAGCAGCGCCGGACGCCTGGGGATGACGCTGCTGGACTCCAAGGATGGTGGATTTGTGGTAAGCAGAGCCTCTGCAGAGGGAAACTGAGGCATGGCAGGGGATGGGGGGAGGGAGATGGATGTCACCCACTGTTGTGTCCTCATGTCACCCCCCGAGGCGTGCGCCCCACTCTGGTCCCAGGAATGTGGCACCTCTGTGTTCAGCTCTGGCCGCTGTGTCCAGCTCAATGAGGAGCTCCAGCTCGTGGGGACCTTTGCACCCACAGCACAGCGTGAGTGGGGTGGGCTGTACTGGGATATACTGGGATGTGCCACCCTGGTGTCACCGTGTCCTCTGCCAGGCTGTTCTACCTACATGGACATCATCCTGGTTCTGGACGGCTCCAACAGCATCTACCCCTGGGAGGAGGTGCAGGCATTCCTCGGGAACATCCTGGGACGCTTCTTCATCGGTCCTGGCCAGACCCAGGTCAGGGCGTGGCACCTTGGCCACCACAGTGTCCCCAGGGCTGGGTGATTGTCCCCAGGGCTGGGTGATTGTCCCCAGGGCAAGGTGATTGTCGCCAGGGCAATGCTGTTGCTCCTGGGGTGATGCCAGCCTTGCGGTGATGTCACTGTCCCTGGGGTGGTGCCGTTATCCCGGGGTAATGCTGCACTTGGGACGGTGCCACCCCTGGAGTGACGCCGTTTTCCCCAAGGTGATGCCACCCCTTGGGGTGACGTCATTGTCCCCAGGACTATGCTGGCTGGAGATGGTTTTGGAGGGGCCAAAGGTGCCCCTTTCCAGGGATTAGGAGTTCCCCTGGGATTTGGGGGAGCTCCCGTGGGATTTGGGGGAGTCCCTGGCTCAGAGTTCCCTGTTTCAGGTGCAGGGGCTGCCGTGCAGCGAGTGGGGGGTGCAGGAGCAGGAGCCGGGGCAGCACCCTGGGGGTTTGAGGGATGTCCCTGTGGGTTTGGGGCTCCCTCTGGCCCTGACTCTCCCGGTTTCAGGTGGGGGTGCTGCAGTATGGGGAGCGGCTGGTGCAGGAGTGGGCGCTGGGGCAGCACCCCACGGCCCAGCGCCTGCTGGAGGCCGCCCGGAACCTGACACGCCAGGAGGGGAGGGAGACACGGACAGCCATGGCCATCCGGCAGGCATGGTGGGCTCTGGAATGGGAATGCCAGCAGGACTGGGAGTGGGGGCAGCACTGGGGATGGGATCGGCATCAGGACTGGGATTGGGAGAGGGAGTGGGGCTGGAATTGGGGTCAGAATGGGGATTAGGGTATAGGCTGAGATCGGGATTTGAATAAGGGTCGGGATTGGAATTGGTATCAGGCTTGGGATCAAGTCAGGATTTGGGCTGGGCTTGGAGTTGGGATTGGGGTCAGGACTGGGGCTGGCATCTGGATCAGGGCTGGGGTTGAGATGAGGATCAGGGTTGGCAGCAGGATCAGGACCGGGTGGGGCTGGAGCCTCATTCTGCCGGCCCCATTCCCGCAGCACGGAGTCCTTCAGCCCGGAACAAGGCGGGCGCCCCGGGGCCGCGCGGCTGCTGCTGGTGGTGACGGACGGGGAGTCCCACGACGGGGACCAGCTGCCGGCGGCGCTGGCGGAGTGCGACCGGCACAATGTCACCCGCTATGCCATCGCCGTGAGGCCCCTCCCTCCGACCCCCAGCCCTGCATTTCCCTTAAGCCCGGGGCACGGGGGACTCCTGCTGAGCCCCGTCCCTCCCTCAGGTCCTGGGGCACTACCTGCGGCGGCAGCAGGATCCCGAGGATTTCATCCGGGAGATCAAGTCCATCGCCAGTGATCCTGATGAGAAGTATTTCTTCAATGTCACAGACGAGGCTGCCCTCAATGACATCGTGGATGCCCTGGGAGATCGGATCTTCAGCCTGGAAGGTGCTGGCTTGAGGCTGGGGTCCCGGGAAGGGCTGGGAATTCCAGCTGCAAGTACAGCTGGAGGAACAGAACCTCCTTCCTCCCCTGGTCAGGCACCCATGGGGACAATGAGAGTGCCTTCGAACTGGAGATGTCCCAGATTGGCTTTTCCGTTCACCGCCTCGAGGTGATCCCACTGGGAAAGGTGGAAAATAACCCTCAGCCCATCTCAGCCCTGCTGAGTGTCCTGGGACAGGAGAGTGACATTGGTGGGGGCTGGGGACACTGAGGCACTGTGATGTTCCCGGGCTGACATGTCCCACCCATCCTGGCAGGACGGGATCCTCTTTGGGATGGTCGGAGCGTATGACTGGGAGGGGGGAGTGCTGCAGGAGAGCCAGCGTGGGCGCGTTCTGCCACCCCGGGAAGCGTTTCAGGAGGAATTCCCGCTGGAGCTGAAGAACCACGCAGCATATCTGGGTATGGGGGACCCCAAGGGATGTGAGGTGAACCAGGCATACTCCATCTCCTCGAGATTTGAGATATTTCATGTCCTGGAGATCAGGGGTGAAGTGGGGATGTTCCATGTAACGGGTATTTGGGATGCTTGGTGATCCAGAAATGCTCCATGTCCCGAGGATGCTCCACCTCCTGCATATTTGGAGTGCCTTGGGGATTCTCCAGGGATGCTCCAAACCTGGATGTTTAGGGTGGCCCAGGAACGCAGTGGGGGCCCTGTGTCCCCCCTCACTGGCCCTGCTTTCCCCCTCAGGGTACTCCGTGTCCTCGCTGCAGCTGCCGGGGGGGCAGCGCTTGCTCGTGGCTGGTGCCCCCCGGTTCCAGCACAAGGGCAAGGTTGTCCTCTTCCAGCTGGACCCCTCGGGCACCGTGAGGGTGGCCCAGGCGCTGATGGGGGAGCAGGTGAGGGGCGGCTGGGGGCCTTGAGGGCCTTTGGGGGGAGTTTGGGCCCCCTACCCCCTCTCGGCCTCACAGCCCCTTGCACCCCCAGATCGGCTCCTACTTCGGCAGTGAGGTCTTGGCCCTCGACCTGGAGGGAGACGGGGACAGTGACCTGCTGCTGGTGGCCGCGCCCACCTACCTGGGGGGCCAGAGCAGAGAGGCGGGGAGGGTCTATGTGTACCGTGTGGGGCAGGTGAGAGGGCAGGTGTGGGAGCGGGGGCAGCTGTGCGGCGTGGGGAAGGTGAGGGGCTGGGGAGGGGGCAGGTGAGAGGGGCGGGGAGCTGGGGCGGACGGGAGGACCGGGATGCGCTGGGGGCAGGGGGCTGGGAGGATCAGCGGGATGCAGAGGGATGGGAGGAATGCAAGGGTTTGAGGGGATTTGAGGGGATCGGGGGAACGCTGTGGGATTGAGGGGTTGCCTGTCCCGTGGGGGTACCGAGGGCCCCCCCCCGCACCTCCCAGGACCGCCTGAGCCCCGCGGGGTCCCTGCACCCCGAGCCGAGGCCGCAGGATTCCAGATTCGGCTCCGCCCTGGGCGCGGTGCCGAACCTGAGCCAGGACGGGCTGGCGGGAGCCGTGGTGGGAGCTCCGCTGGAGGACGGGCACCGCGGGGCTCTCTACGTGTTCCACGCCGCCCCGGGCACCCTCCTGCCCCAGTACAAGCAGGTGAGACGGCGCTGGGAGCGCTGGCAGGGGCTGGGTGCCACCGCTGCGCTGAGCACGACCCTGTACGAGCCGCTGGCGATGCCACAACTCTCGTTCCCAGCGCATCGAGGCGGCGGCGCTGGGGTGGAGCCTCCGCTATTTCGGGATCAGCGTGGATGGACGGGTGGACATGGACGGGGACGGGCTGGTGGACGTGGCCGTGGGGGCGCAGGGTGCGGCTGTGGTGCTGCGGTGAGTAGGGGTCAGCGGGTCGGGGACAAGGACACCCCGGCCACAGGGATATCCTGGGAATAGGGACATGGAAAAGGACAGAGACACCCCTGGAACAGCGACATGCGGGTCATGGAGACATTCAGGGGGAAAGGGACTCCGTGCCTCAGTTTCCCCTGTGACAGGAGGCAGGGTAGGGCCGGATGTGCCTGTCCCCACGTGATCCCGATGAGGTCCCAGGTGTGACCGTGTCCCTCAGGTCCCGCTGGATCATCCAGGTGTCAGCGTGGGTGTCCGTGGAGCCAGCGGCTGTCAGCGTCACACGCCGGAACTGCCGGCGCAGCGGCTCCAGCGCCGTCTGCCTGCGGGCCCGGATCTGCTTCCGCGCTGAGACGCGGGCACGGAACCCCCTGGGCATGGATATTGGTGAGTGTTGGCAACGGGGGACTGTAGGGTCCTTGGAGCATCCCTGGCCGTCCCTGGAGCATCCCAGAAGCATCCCAAAGGGTCCTGGAGCATCCTTGGAACATCCCAGGGTATTACGAGAGCATCTCTGGCTGTCCCCAGAGAATCCCAGGGCGGGATCCTTAGAGAACCTGGGAGCATTCCAGGAACATTCCAGGAGCATCCCAGAGTGTCCCTGGAACATTCCTGGAGTGTCCCAACGCGTCCTGGAGAATTCCTGGAGCATCCTGAGGGTCCTGGATCATCACAGGGTGTTGCTGGAGGATCGCCATGTCCCTGGAGCCCCTCAGGAGCATCCCATGGGCATTCCCCTAATCTTTCCAGAGCATATATATGGTGATCCTGGACCACCCCTGGACCATCCCAGGGTACCCCTGGAATCTCTCAGGAGCATCCTGCAGTGTCCCTTGAATATCAACGGAGCACCCTGGAGCCACACTGGAGCGTGCCACAACATCCTGGAGCCTCTGAGCCTTCCCTGGAGCCCCACTGGCGCAACCCAGTCTGTCCCTGGAGCATCCCCGGACTTCCCTCAGTCCCACCGGAGCACCCACTGCCGCGGGTGTCTTGGGCCCTGACACGGTGTCTATCCTGCAGGTCTCCGGTACAACGTATCCCTGGAGGAGCGGATCCCCGGATCCCGGGCTGCCTTTGACTCGGGTGCCCCTCGGCTGCTCCAGCGCCGAATTGAGCTCCCACTGGGAAGGCAGAGCTGCATCCGCATCCCCTTCCACGTCCTGGTCAGCCCCAGGACTCCTCCCTGCCCCACGGGAGGGCTCTTCCCGCCCCCCATTGCCAGGCTCTGACTGGAATGAGGCTGATGGGATCCTCTGGTTCTGCAGGACACCTCGGATTACCTGCGGCCCCTCAGCCTCAGCCTCACCTGGGCCCTGGATGCAGCTGCGAGGTCGGTGCTGGATGAGGCATCTCCCACCTCCATCCGCAAACTGGTGTGTACTGGGAGGGCTCTCCGGGCACCGGGATCAGCCCCGGACACCACGATCACCCCTGGCTCCTTCCAGATCCCGTTTTTCAAGGATTGCGGGGACGACGATGAGTGTGTCACCGACCTGGTGCTCAAGGCCACCACGGACATCATGGGCTCCAGGTACCCCTGATGTCCCTCCAGTGCCCTCATGATGTCCCTGGGATCCCAGGAGCCCCCTGTGACTCGCTGGCCTCCAGGCAGAGCCCCCACATCCTGCGGAAGGGCCGGAGGCGGATGCTGGTGGATGTGGAGCTGGAGAACCGGGAGGAGAATGCCTACAATGCCAGCCTGTGGCTGCACCTGCCCGGGAACCTCCACTTCTCCAGTCTCGTGCTCCAGGTACAGCCTGGCGGGGACACAAATCCCTGAGGAGCCGCTCCAAACTCTCCCACCGGGGTAAAGATGGAGACCCAGGGTTTATGGAGAACCTCTAGGTCATTCTTGTTGCAACCCATTCCAGGCGGGATGGGTTGGAATCCGTTGGGTCCCCAAACCCATTTCAAGTAGGGCAGGGGGTTACGTTGTCTCCCCAGCCTCTCCCAGGTGGGAGCTGGGGGCCCACTGTGTCCCCAGCCTATTCCCTGTGGCACGTGGGGGTCCATCGTGTCCCCATCTCCTCCCACGTGGGAGATCGTGTTCCATCGGTCCCCTGTGGCCCCCGGTACCCCCCTGCAGGGGTCTCTTGCTGCTACCTCCCAGTGCCCCAGGTACCCCACTCCATGTCCTGGCCCCCGTCGTGTCCCCTGGCAGGATCCCAGCACGGTGAAGTTGGAGTGCTCGGCTCTGGGGGGGCACCGCCGGCACTGCAGTGTCGGGTACCCTGTCTTCCGCTCGCAGGCCAAGGTAGGACCCCTGAGACCCCCATGAGCCCCTTGGGACACCCAAACCCCCACCACACCCTTCTGAGCCCCCCCAGGTGTCCTTCACCCTGGAGCTGGAGTTCAGCTGCTCCGTCCTTCTGGACCGTGCCGAAGTCACGCTCCAGGCCACCAGGTAGGGGTGTGGGGGAGGCACTGAAGCCTTGGGGGAGGGGACGCACCCCAGGGGCGTGGGTGGACTCTGGGGATGCTCCCGAGTGTCCTCCCTGTCTAGTGACAGCACCGAAGCGACACCACAGGACAACGTAGTCACGCTTTCTGTCCCCATCCGCTATGAGCCCAACCTGTTCCTGTCCAGGTGGGGCTGGGAGAATGTGAGGCAGAGTGGGGGGGTCATGGAGGGGGACAGACACGATGGATGTGACCCTCCTGTGCGCCCCCCAGTAACGCCAACCTGCATCGCTATGAGGTTCATCCCCTGGGCACCTTCACCCACAGCTCTGGCCCCGAGTTCACCACCACAGTCAAGGTGAGATGATGAGGGCCTGGGGAGTGGGGCCCAGGGGAGCCCTGGCTCATCGTGTGCCCGTTCAGGTGCAGAATTTGGGGTGCTACCCCATCCAGAATGTCACCCTGCACATGGCCCTGCCAGCACTGGGCCGCCATCAGGCCACCATCCTGTCTGTCACCCACGTCCTGGCGCAAAATGTGAGTATGGGGGACACTTAGGGGGCCTCGGGGTGGTCTCTGTGCTCTCCCTTTGAAGCCCCTCTCTTGCTCCCCAGGCCACCTGTGTGCTGCAAACCCCTGATGAGGGGACACAGGTGGTCCCAGTGCTCCCCGAGGACCTGCTGCACACGGACAGGCTGGTAGGATCACTGTGCCCGACCTACCCACCCCCGGGGATTCGGAGGGTTCAGGGGGGATCCCCATCACTTCCCCCCCAAATTTTTGCCTCTCAGGACTGTTCCAACACCTGGTGCCAGGAGCTGAGCTGCCGCTTGGGGAGGCTGGAACGTGGTGGGGGAGTCTCCGTCCAGCTCCTGCGCACCCTCCACGACAGCTTCTTCAGCGGAGTGAGTCAAGGGGGGGCATGCGGGGAATTAGGGTGCCCCTGCTCCAGGGAGGATCCCGGGTGGGGGACACGCATGGCTCAGAACCCCTCTTTTCCCACACCCAGGTGAAATTCCGGAGCGTGAGGATAGTCAGCAGTGTCTGGCTGAGTGTCGCAGGGGGCGTGTTGGTGCTGGAGGAGGGGGCACAGCGCAGGGAGGTAGGACCCCCCCCAATTCCCCCCCTCCATCCTTGTTTTCCTCCGCAAATCCCCTCTTCTACCTCCCAATCCCTGTTTCCCCTCTAATCCTTGCTTTTCCAAATTCCTTCTTTCCTCCCAAGTCAGTTTTCCCCTCCAAATAGTTTCCCCCTTCCCCATTTTTCCTCTGCAAATCGCTGTTCCCCCTTCGCCCCCACAATCCATCCCGGTTTTCTCTCCCAAATTCTCGGTCCTCTTGCCAATCCCCGTGTTCCTGCAGCTGGTGCTGGAAGTGCTCCAGGGAAGGCGAGTGCCCGTGTCCCTGTGGATCCTGGGGGGCAGTGCCCTGGCGGGGCTCCTGCTCCTGGCGCTGCTCAGCCTTGGCCTCTGGCGGGTGAGGGGGTCACAGTGGCACCTCGGGGAGGGTCGAGATGCCACCCGGGGGGCGGTGTCATGATATCACCCTGGGGCAGTTGTGATGTCACCTTGAGAGATTGTCATCCCAAGGCGGAGGTGTCCATTTCCCCCCGAGGGAGGACATTTCCAGCTCCCCAATCCGTCTTCTTCCCCCCTCGCCCCCAGCTGGGATTCTTCTCCCACCGGAAGCCCTCCCGGGAGGAGGAGGACGAGGAGCACTGAGGTGGCAGCTCTGCCGCGGGAGGACATCCCGGGACCTCCCTCCCGGGACACATTCCAGGGCCATCCCAGGGCTCGGGGCTCCTGCGCTGGCGGAGGGACGAGCAAGCGACGCTGGAGCCCCGAGGGTGGAGCCAGAGGATCTGGGGGAACGTCTGGAAGTGGGAAAAGTAGGAATGAGCTGGAATGGAGCAGCTCCGTCAATAAAGCTCTGGCCTGTGGTACTGCCATGTCCTGCATCCCTGTGCATGCAGATGATCGGGGAGCAGGAATGCTTCTTGATTCAGGGAAAAGCCTCTGGACTGATCCCAAGTACAACACAGAGGGATGGGGGGACATCCAAATCCCAGCCCCCACTGGCTCCAGACCGAAATCCAGGTTAAATCCAGGACCACAGGGAAGGAATTCCTGATTTCAAGCAAGATGTGGAAGAGGGAAGGAGGAAGTGAGTGGGTGTGACCCCCCCCGCCCAAAATCCCCATCAGGGGAGCTGGACACCCTCGATAACCGGGAAGAGCACTGGGGATAAACCCAGGATCCGGCTGGATTTTCCCAGTCTCTGTGGATCCACAGTGCTGTCCCAGCTCCTGCCCCAGGACTGGGGTGTCCCTGTGTCCAGAATGGCTTCCAGCAGAGCAGGGAGGGAGGACAGGGACGATGTGTCCCAACAGAGCAGGAGGTGTTTGGATATCCTCCCTAGGAGACAAACACTGCAAATCAGGGGTTTCCTTCCCCAAAAGCTTTTTCTGAGCTCATTTCTGCTCCCTCCCCTCCCAGGAGTACCCCAGCTCCTGCCTCCTTTCCCAGCTCCAAGGATGACTTGGGAACAGGAATTAATTGAGAAAGGCCTTTATTGGACAGAAGAGCAAAGAAAATCAGGAATTAAATCCATGTCAATGTGGAGCCACTGAGCCCAAGGGGTTTGGGAATGTTTCCCCCCACCAGGGATGGGGGTCACAATGGGGGTCCCCCTAGAGCAGTCAGTGGATACCACGAGTATGAGGATAACTCCCAGGATTTATACCTGGAAAAAAGTCACAGAAATGGGAAAAAATTCTCAAAACAACCAAAGAATCAGCAAAAATAAAGAGTTTCCTTAACTTATGGGGGAGGGTGGGGGGATTCCCAAGGGAGTGGTCCATAATTCCCACCTGGAACGGCTCGTGGGGGCAGAGGGAGGTTTGGACACACCTGGGGCCACAGGCATGTGGAAAAGGATCAGAAGGACCTGAATCAACCCCAAAAATAGTCCAGGATGAGACAAAATACTGCTCAGCGCATTCCTGATGCCACAGCATTCCCAGAGCCTTTCCAGGACCACGGGAGCTCCTGAGAGTTCGACCCCCCTAAGGAAGGGCTCCAGACCCTTCATTCTTCCACCTGCCATGATTTTATAGACCCCAAGGATTCCATCCAAAATGGGGCAATAAAATCTCTCGTGGATACAATTCCAACCTCCTGGAGTGCAGGAACATCCCCAAAATCCCCTTTTTTTTAAATCCCAACATTTTTCCAGAGAAGGCTATGAGGGACTTGAAACTCCTCTCCGGACTGGGCCCCACTGGAAAAAAACCTTTTCTGATACAAAATGAAATCAAATCACTCCCCAAATTCCCAATTTATGACTAACGAGGCAATTCCATAGAGCGGGAGGATAAATTCCTGGGAGAAGAGCGCTTGGTGCTGTAATCCCACAGGGTGGGCCCCCTAATTCCTACTACTCGGCGGGGTTTGTTGGAATTCTCAGACAATGTACACCTCGATCGGGGATGCTCCGGCCTCTGGAACCCTCTGGAGCACTCCAGAACCTTTCAGAAGGGTCAGAAAGTCCATCGCTCCTGCACTGGGCTGTCGGAAGCATCAGCATTCGGCATTTGCCGGGTGGAATCTTCCCCCTTTAGGCTCTTCCTGCAGACGGGACACGTATCGTGCTGCGAGGAACACAGAGCCGTTATCCTGGGGGATTATCCCGTGGGATGCACAGGTTTTCTGGGATCTTACCAGCTCCAGCCAGGGCACGATACAGCTGCTGTGGAAGACGTGGTTGCAGGGGAGCTGCCGGACCTGCTCCGCCACGGTGTAATCCTCCTTGCACACTGGGCATTCCAGCCCTGTGTCTGTGGAAAACAGGGAATGGCAGGTCAGGGGGACAGGAATAAAGGCTCTGGTACTTGGGAGACACTTGTGTAGGGTCTACTGGGAATGGAGTGTCCAGGGACCAAAGGGATCCCACCAGGAACAGGAGCTCTGGGATTTACAGGTCATTTGGGTCTGCTGGAGATGGAACATCCGGGGATCAAGGAATTCCTGCCAGAAACAAGCCAGGATCCACCCATCCACACAAAATCCTCTAGGGATGGAGCATCCAGGGATCAATGAAATCCCACTAGGAACAGGAGTGTCAGGATTTGCAAGCTAGGATACAATCCACAGGGGACAGAGCATCCAGGGAACAACCAGCTCCTGCTGGGAACATGAGCTCTGAGCTCCACCAGCTGGGATCCATCCATCCACACACAACCCCCAGGGGACATAAGGATTTCCTGATGTTCTCTGTATACCACCACCACACTGAAATCAAAGTAAGGGTGTTTGGATGCCCGCCACAACTTCCCAGCCTGGAATATGGGTTGATGATCCTGATGCCAGGTGTCACCAGCCATGGGAGGTGGCTGAAATCCCACTCCCTCTCCTGCTGTTCCAAGCTCGTGATGCTGACACAGACACTGCCAGGACCTGAGCTCCCTCGGCGATCCCAGGGACCCCCTTCCAGCCTGGATATTCCAAGATTTCATGTTTCCTAGCCTGCTTGGGCTCTGTGGGCTCAGACACATTGAATTCCAGCTAGTCCTTGGCTTCCCGGAGAAGAGGAGGCCAGAGGGGTGTGTAAAACCACGGGATAAAAATACCCCGTGTAGAACTGTCTGGTTTAACCATAATGGAGGAGCAGGGTTCTGGAAACAGAGCAGCTGGGAGGGAGAGGGATCCTTGGGGTGAAAAATTCACGGGAGTTTTAATTACAAAGCCAGGATTGTTCCAGGACACCCCCAGGCCCCTGCTGGCAGTTTTCCATGACATTTCCAGAGCAGAATATGTTCAGAGCCAGTTTGAAAGGGAAGAAGGGACAAGTTGAGAGCACAAACAGAGATTTGGGATGGGAAAACCATCACGGGGGTGGGAAGACTCAAAACTGCACATTCTAGGACTCCTCAAACACTTGGAGAATGCTGGAGCTCCAAGATTCCTGGGAGAACTGAACACCAGAGATGGGAGCAGCAAAGTTTGGGAGCTGACAGTTTCCAGCCCAATTCCACGGGGAACAAAGTGGTGATGGGGGAGCTCAGGATGTCAAACACCCGGATCCAAGTGCCATCGGATCCGGGGATGGAGTCACCCACCGACTTGTTCCTGTGTCACCGGCACTGTTGGGAGTGACGAGATCTTCTCCTTGTCTGCCGGTGGTGGTCCCGTGTTCTCCAGCTGTCCCAGGAGCTGTGGAGAGGGAAAAAGTCTGCGCTCAGGAGCAGGGATCTCCCACTGGATCTGCCCCCAGCACAGGTGCCCCTCACCTGGGTGACGATGGCGTCAAGGCCGCTCTGTCCCCATGCATAATCCCCAGGATTGGAGTGCAGCATCCCGCTCCTGCCAACGGGAGAGTCCACGAATTCCCCCCAGTCTCAAACCAGCCCCTGGGTGCTGAGTTACTGGTAGTTACTGGTGGGATCTGGGCTACTCACCAGGAAAAGGGATGTTGGGAGCCAGGAACAGCTGAGTTGGCAAAAAATCCAGCAAAGATCTGCTGGATTATCCTGAAAAAGGAAAAACATGGGAAGAAGAAGTTAAGTAAGTAAATAAATGGTGGAAAAAAGGATGGGCAGGAAAACCAGGAATTCCTGCTCTATGGATGCCTGGCTGCATGGTTCATGACTCTGAAAATCCCTGGATAAAGCTCCAAAACAGAGACAGCAGGAAGTAATTCGGGATTTTCTCAGGGTGGGAAAAGTGGGAATGCCTCGAGTTCCAATGGAAGAGTTGGTACTGGGACAGGGAAAACCAAGGAAAAACCCAGAAAAAAAGCACTAAATAAATAAATAAATGGTGGCAGAAGTAATAGGCAGTAAAACAAGGAATCCTTTTGCCAGGGATACAGGGCTCACAGTTGGAAATTTCCTGGATAGAGCCCCAAAACGGAAGGAGAGCACAAAGGAATTAGGGATGAGAACTCATCCCAGGATGTGAGTGCTGAGAATACCCTATGTTACAGGCAGCAGGACAGGCAGCGTGACTCGGAATCGTGCTAAAGCGGCTGACAGGAGGTGCCAGGACCCCATTTTCCCCGTTTTCTCCCCAGCTCTCCCGGTTTTCCTGAGGAAGACGCTCACCCCTCGATGGCAGGCGAGCGATCCGGGCGGGAGCTGCCGCGGGACCGGTACCTGCGAGGCATCGGCAGCCGCGGGGGGCGGCTGGGCCCCCAGAGCTCGGCCGGAGGGCCCCGCTCCGTGTCCCGGCTCTCCGGATCCAGGGAGCTGCTGCTCAGGAACGGCCGGAAATCCGGGAAGAACATTGTGTGATCCAAGTGGTCCCAAAGCTGCGGAGAGGGGGAAGACGAGAGACGTGATCCCCACTCAGCTCTGGGGCTCATCCCAGTGGGAACGCAGAGGCAGCGGAGCACAATTCACTGGAGCACGCTCCCACAGTTGTCGTGGATGCTGGGAAAAAAGTCTGGCAAAAAGGCTTCATTATAGCCCAAGTGGATCCAGAGCTGCTGCAACACCCCCAGGGCAACTCCCCACTCTGCACAGATCCTAATGAATCTGGAAGCCGTGGCGTTGGTCTCTCCCTCTCTCCAAAAGCTGGAATTTGAGGAAGAATAAGCTGGACACTCCCAAATCCCTGAGATCATTCAGGGGCCTTTCAGCCATGGGGAGGACATGGATGTGTAAGGGCAGAAGGACAGAATCCATATCCCTGGGGTGTCCCTGGAGTCTCCCCAGGAGCGTCCCAAGGTGTTGCCCAACCCTGTGCCCCTCACACTGCTGTTTTGTGGGATCTGTCCATGTGGATCATTCCATTCCCTGCCCCTGCAGTGGATCCTGTGGTGCTAAATCCCACCTGCTCCCTGATCTACCCAATTCCCCTCCCCTCAGAGTAGCCTCTCTGATCCATGGATCTCCTTCTACACCGCTCCAGGAGTGCAAGAAAACTCCCAGGAATTCGGAGCCAGAGCCTGGAGAGCCCACAGGGACTCTCTCCCACAAATCCATTTGAATTAAGGAATAAAAACCAATGTATAAACATTCCCTGTTCTCCTGCGGCTCTGATGGGAGCTTTGCCTGCAACTACACCTTGGGGAGAACTTCCAATTCCCCAAATCATCCCCAAATCCAGTTTAATTAGTGGAGCTCAAAGCTCCATGGGCAGGAAGATGGGATCAGGACGTCCCTGAAACTTGGGAATTTCGGATATCCAAGCAATAATTTGGACAAACGGATCCAGATGAAGAGGGGGAGGGACCCAGCTGGATGCTTTGTGCATGGAAGCAAGCAGGAAAGATCCGGACTGGGAACAGATCGGAATTCTGACTATTTGGGGACCCCATTTCTGGCCCAGGATTGAGTGAATTTCCTACAGGTTTGGACTTTAAAATGCATGATTCTGGCAAATCTGGGAGCAGGGAGAGACAGTGAATAGCTCCTTGCCTGGCTAAGCATCCCCACACAAATCCCAGGATATGCCAGTGCTGGGGCAAGGCTCTTCCCTGAATCCTCCTTTTCCTGTGCTGCCCATCCCTGGCGTGTCCCAATGCCAATTTTCAGTCCCCTGAAAACTCTCCCAGATGCTGCAAACTCTCAGGAAAAGGAGCTGCTGGGGAAGACACCACAGGAAAACAGGAAAAGCAGGAAAACTCACCTCTGCGAACTGCAAGGAGGGGCTGTCATCCAGGACATTCCCGTCAAAAAAACTGGGAAAAAGAGGAGAGTGAGGGCAGGGCTCATTCCCAAAATCCCCCTGTGCTTCCCAAATCTCCCCTTTGTTTTCTGAAATCTCCCCAAAAGGGGTAAAAAACCCACAAAAGATCAAAAAGGGTAGGAAAAAAATTAACAAAAAAAAAGGCAAACACCAAAAATAGTAAAAAGGGTTTTTTTTCCCTTAAATACCAAAAAGAGTAAGAAAAAAATCAAAAAGGAAAAAAAACCCCAAAAAATAAAAACAAAAGAGTGAAAAAACACCAAAAAGGGTAAAAATATCAAGAAGACCAAAAAAAGGTTTTCCTTTAAACAAACAAACAAAACCCCTAAAAAATAAAAGGCGGGGTGAACATATATCTAAAAAGAGCAAAAATGGCATTTTTCACACTAAATCTCCGTCCTACTTGACACATTGTCTCTCCACATGCCTGGACATTCTCTGGTACCTGGAATCATCAGTGACTTCCTCGATGAAGCCGGACTCACAGCGGGGGCAGGTGTATTCCTGGGAAGACAAAAGAAAGCTGGGATTAGACACAAACCATTCGCAATTCTAAAGAAAAATCCCCCTACGAGAAGATTCCTGATCCCAGATCCCAAGCAGCTCATAACAACACCACAAAATCCGAATGCCGTGGAATTTGGGCACGTGGAATTTCTCCCTTGGCACCCCAAAGAGCTGCTGGAGGGAACCACAGTGGCACGGAACAAAACTCCTTCCAAGAAGAAAAGTTTTCCCTGTTCCCATTCCCAGAGCTGCAGGTTGGCTTTGATTTGGAGAAAACCATGAAAAAACCGAAAGATTCCACAGATCCTCTCTCATGGATCTTCCCTCTCCACATTCCATCCCACAGCCAGAGCCCTCCCAAATCTCACACTGTGAGCACGGATGTTTGTGAGATCTCCATCCAGAACCAATCCCCCTGGATCAGAACATTCTTCCCTTCACCCGTGCTTCCCAGATCCCTGAAAATCCTGCTCCACAACACATGGAATGTTCCCCACACTTTTGGCATGGATTTTGTGGGAACTCCATCCAAATCCAAACCCTGGATCAGACCATCACCAGCAGCAGGTGGGATGCTGATGCATTCCTGGAAGCTTTGGAATACTTTTTCTGTTGGAGTCCATATGGAAACTCTCAGATTTCCACCCAGTAGCTGGAGAGAGATAAAAATGGCATTTGGGATAAACAGCTCTGGAGGGAGGGAGAAGGGAAACAGGAACAGACCGTGTGTGGGATCCAGCAGAGCCTTGGAATCAGCTCCCTGCTTTCCCCGGGATGTTTAGGGATGCAGTGGATGAGCCTGGAGCCTCCCAGGTGCTCACATCCTGCGATCTGCACAGGGATCTCACTCCCTAAGCAGAACCCAGCCACGGTACAAAGAAAAACAGATTTTCCCAAGGAATCTGGTGGCATTCCATGGCTCTGACTCCCCTCCAGCCTTGTGGTGTGCTTCCTAGAAGAAAAACAAACCAGAATCCCACAAGCGGCGTTTGCTTTGCGCTCAGATCATTCCTCAGACAGCTGGAGCTGTGTGGCACATCCACGTTCAGCCTGGACCTGATCCCAAATCTGGGTAGAAAAGTTGGATCAGGTGGTTTTCCAGGTGATCCCCACTCAAAAATCATGGAAAGATGCAAATGGAATCCCAAAGAAAGGTGTGTGGGACAAATAGGACCATGCAGAAGTTTTCCTCAGCTCTTGCTCCATCCACCAGCTCCTTCATAGCTCTAATGAACTCAGTTCTCAAACTGAATTTCTCCCTCACCCTAGCACTGGATTGATACCTGGTGGAATTCCATATCCCTCCTGCCACCCCCACATTCCTCACTTGGAAAGCAAGAAAAAATCTCCCTTGGCACCTCCAAGGCTCCACTTCTCAATCCACAGGGATTTTCACATGGCAAAACCCTCCTTATACCATGTGGCTGGGGAGGAGGCATAAAGTCTCCTTAGAAAGTCTCCAGATGACTTCCCTGAGGATTGGGATTCCCCAAGCCAACATCTCCACCTCTGGTTTTCAGAGGTGTAGGAGAAGTTCTGCTTGGCAATGCCTCCTTTTCCATGCCCTCATCCCTAATCCCCAATCCCTCTCAGTGACCCAAACCAGGCAATTTTGGGTCAAAAAGGTGTTTTGGGTTGGGATTCTCCAAGGACAAATCCACGGGAAGCAGCTCCCACAGGGGTCCGTGGGCAGAGCCACAGGGCCATGTCCCCCCACTGCCAGGAATCTGGGGGGTTCCTGAAAGGGGAACGGGAGCAAGACCCAGTGGAATATCCCAGGAAACTAAATTTCAGGTGTTTCCCTGATGCTTTCCTGGGAGCAGGGCTGGAGTTTTCCTCCCAGGATAAACAAGAAAGGTAATAGAGCCACCAGGAAAGCCCAGCTTTTGGGGATGAAGAAGCAGGAGCGAAAGCTGGACAATGCTTCCTTTTAAAAAGTGCGTTTGGGAATGCTGGAGGGAAAAATGGATCCTTCAGTGTGGGATGGACACGGGATAAAGAAAAATTTGGAATGCTCCCGCTTCCAAGGAATAGGAACCGGGATAATTTAGGAGTAGATGGACAATTCCCACCCTGTCGGACGAGCAGACGCTGCAAGGGCTGCTCATGGAGCGGGATGGCAATGGAATTATCCGCTTCCATGAGGAATAGGAGACTCCCTCAGTACCTTTCCAATCTGAGAACTGGGATGTGGAAGAACTGGGAGGGAATCACCTATTCCATGTGGGAACAACTTCGGGGGCTGGAGGTCACCCCTTCCTTAGGGAGCTCAGGGAGCGATTGGGGGCTCCCCGCCCCGGCCCTCCCCGCCCGGGGCTCACCGACAGCTCGGAGCTCCCCCTCTCCGACCCTCCCTGCCCGGGGCTCACCGGCAGCTTGGGGCTGACCTCGCCCTTGCAGCTGTGGCAAAAAAACCGGTGCTGCGGCACCGCCGCCGCCGCCTCCGCCATCTTCCCCCACTGCCGCCGCTGCCGTCACTCCTCCCAGGGCAGCGAGCGCTGCCCAGAGCGGCCCCTCGCTTCCGGCGAGCTCGTCTGCTCCGCGCCCAGTCTGGAGAGGGAGGGTGAGCGGGATGGAGCGGCCCCCGGGGGGGGGAGCGGCCCGCGCGCCCCCTGGTGTAGGCCTCCCAACGGGGACCCGGCGGGCGGCAGCGGAAGAGGCGCGACAGGAAGCGGAAACAGGACGTGGCCGGTGTCACAGCGGCGGCGGCGGGCTCGGCCAGGCCTGGTGGGGGCGCGGGGGGGAGCACCGGGACCCCTGACGGGGCGGCGGGGCCGGGGGTGTCCCACTCGTGGGAGGGCACGGCGCGGGAAATCTCACCTGGGGGAACACGGGGACGCCTGTGACAGGGCTGATCCTCCTCCGGTAGGGGACACGGGACCCCTGCAGCGGGGTCAGCATCTGCCCCCTCTCTGTCCACCCAGCTGTTCTGTCCCCCCCGCTTCATACCTGGGATTCCGGAGCCGCCGGGATGACGCAGGCGGAGCTGCGGCTCTGCTCCCTCCTGCTCCAGGAGCACTTCGGGGAGATCGTGGAGAAAGTCGGGAACTCCCTGCTCCGGACAGGACCGCGGCCGCTGCGGCTCCTGCTGGGGGACACGGGGCTGCTCCCGGATCAGGTACGGCATGGGAGGGGTCCGGGAGGGGAGCCTGGGAGGAAAACCTGGAGAAGGACAAGGAATTTTTAATGAAATAAATCAAGAGTGGGAGGTTCCTGTGTCTCTGAAAAACTAATTTGGGAAGAAGGAGGGACACTAATTCTTCATAGCGAGTAAAGGCAAGAATAGAGTCCAGGAGCAGGGACAGATTGGTGGGAAAACCTGGCAAAGGACAAGGAATTTTTAATAAGTCAGGGACGAAGATTTGAATGGAGCAGGTGACTTGTATTTCCCTGAAAAACAAGTCTTTGAAGGAGCAGGGAAATTCTGATTCTCCCAAGGGAAACTGAGATCTGGGCAGGGAGAGAACACCCAGGAAGACTGGGACGGGGCCATTACCATTAAAAAGCAGAGTCCCACTCTCTCCCACAGGTGAAAAAGGCCCTTTGTGTCCTAATCCAGCACAACCTGGTGCGGTATGAGGTGCAGGCCCGGGGGTCTGTGGAATATGAGGCACGGAGTGAGCGGATCCTGCGGATCCTGCGCTACCCCCGCTACATCTACACAGCCAAGACGCTCTATGGGGACCCGGGGGAGCTGCTGGTGGAGGAGCTCCTGCTCCATGGGCACCTTCCCATGAGCTGCGCTGTTGCCAGGGTTGCTGATCGCCTCACTGAAACCATGGAAGGTGGGAAGGACGCTCCTCCCTCAGAAAAATGGGATCTGGCAGTGGGTTTAGTTGGTGAATGGGACCAGAGGCACCGTAGGGTGTTCACAGCCTGGCTGTGGTGGTGGCCATGGTGTCAGCCATGGTGTCATTGTGTACTCCTGAGCCTCAGGAACGTCCAGGATCTGGTCTTGGACAGGCTGATGGAGACCATGGAGGGTGGGAAGCATCTTAAAAAGCAGGGACTTGGGATTGGGTTTGTGAATGTGGTCCCAAAGGGTCTGTGGGGTGCTCACGGTTGTGGCAGTGAAGATGGCACGACCACATTCTCCAAAGCTTCAGGAACATCCCAGATCCATCCACTGTGTCTCTCCTTCCACCTAGATGGGAAAACCATGGATTACACGGAAGTGTCCAGCACGTTTGTGCGCCTGGCAGATACCCACTTCATCCAGAGGTGCCCGGTAGTCCCGGAAAGGCCCCAGAGCAGCAAGGAGCCGCCGCCCCCTGCACCTGCCCTGGCCATTGCCGAGAAGGACATGTACATTGTGCCTCGGCTCAGCCTTGTCGGTGAGAGCCCCTGGGATCTTGGCATATGGGGGGGCCTCAGGCAGCACTCAGCCACGTGTTGAGGCCACAGTGATGGGTTTGATGGGAAATAGTGTCTTGTGTTGAGGCCACAGTGATGGGTTTGATGGGAAATAGTGTCTTGGGTTGACAGGAAAAGGGAAGCGGAGACACTCGTGCAGCGAGGAAGAGGAGGGGGAGCACAAGGCCAAAAGGCAGAAGCAGGAGGGAGGAAGATCAGAGGTACTGGGAATGCTGGAGTGATGGTGCCCTCGGTACTCTGTCCTGGGAATCGGAGCATGGGAAGAGTGGGATCCATTATTCCATAACCTGTTTTGGGGAAACCAGGTGGTCCCCTTTTCTTCATTTTTTTGTGGCTCTTTTTCCTCATTTTTCTGGCTCCCATCCCTCAGTTTTGTGTCTCCTTTTTCTTAGTTTCCTGCCCTATTTTCCTCTGTTTTCCTGCCCCCTTTCCTCTCACTTTTTGTCCCTGTCCTCCCCAGACTCCCCCAGACGATGGCATTTACTGGCAAGTCAACCTGGAGCGCTTCCATCAGCACTTCCGTGACCAGGCTCTGGTCAGTGCCGTGGCCAGCCGCATGGACCAGGTCTGTGGCTTCCACCTCCACTCCCACTCTGGAACCGAGCTTTTCCCACTCTAATTTCTGCTTTTCCCAAAACAGACCAGCAGCGAGGTGGTGCGCACGATGCTGCGCATGAGCGAGGTGACCACAGCCTCGGGTGCATCCCACACGCAGCCGCTCTCTTCCAATGAGGTGGGTCCTTGGAAGCCCCTGGGAAGCTAGTATCCCTTGAAATCCCTTGATGTTCCATGTTTTCTCTGCCGTAGATATTCCGATCTCTTCCAGCTGGGTACAACATTGGGAAGCAGGTGCTGGACCAGTACCTGGCACTCCTGGCTGACGATCCGGTGAGCCTGGGGATGCTGAGTTGGGGAGACCCCGGGGCTTTCCCAGCCTCTGTTGATTCCATGATTCCTTGGTTGTTTCTCTGTCTGTCTGAGGGTAAAACATGTTTTACTGACAGTTAAGGAAAGTTTTTAACAGATACTGAAGATTTTTAAAGTTATTGAACAAATATCAAAGATACTGAACAGATACTGAAATTACTTATCTGGTATTAAAGTTGTTTTACAGACATTGAATGTATTTAACAGATGCTGAAGCTATTTAAGAATATCTGAGTTATTTGTTAACAGATTTATAACTTACTTAAATATTGATGGTACTGGAAAAATACGTAAAAGACATTGTAGATATTAAAAGATACCAAAGTTATTTAAAAAAATAACTGAAGCTGTTTCAAATTCATTAAAGCTACCTAAAATTCTGACACTGAAGGTATTTAAGAGATACTAAAGATATTTAAAAGCCCCTGGAAGTGTCAATAAGACCCGGCTCATGTTTTTAGGCTGTTAAAGTCCCACATATTTTTTCCCAAAAATCTTCTTACTCTTCCCACTTCAGACTTTAAGGAAAAAAACCCATATTTTCCTTCCTTCAGGGGTCGTGCTGAAGTTTTCCCTGTTGTCTCTCCCTGCAGCTGGAGTTTGTGGGGAAGGCAGGGGACAGTGGTGGAGGCACCTACACCGTCAGTATCCTTTGAGGGGAAATTGGCATTCCCAGGCCACAACATTCCCAAGCTCTGGAACTGTCCTTGACCTCAGCCCCTACAGACCTGCACAAGGCCCTGGCGTCCCTGGCCACAGCCACGCTGGAGTCCATCGTGGAGGAGAGGTGACCTGGGGACCTGGAGCCTCCTGGGGTCCCCCCAGCCCCTTCCCACACCCCTCCCTCATCCCACTCCTCCTGCACAGGTTTGGCTCCCGCTGCGCCAGGATATTCCGCCTGCTCCTGCGCAAGAAGCACCTGGAGCAGAAGCAGGTGGAGGATTTCGCCATGATCCCAGCCAAAGAAGCCAAGGACATGCTCTACAGGATGCTCTCAGAGAACCTAGTGTCCTTGCAGGTGAGGGATCTCCAGGATCCTGGAGAACTTGGTGTCCCCACAGTGAGGGAGCTCTGGGGTCCCAGAGATTCTTCAGGTGGAACAGCTGTCCCGGTGAGGGGCACTTTTGGGCACTTCCAAGTGATCCCACCTGGAATCTGGGCATGGGGAACCCTTTGCGGAAGGAACACAGCTCTGGGGAAGGGGATACCCCCACTCTGTTCCCACCATGTCTGCCCCTCTGCCCTTCTACAGGAGATTCCCAAGACTCCAGACCATGCTCCATCTCGCACCTTTTACCTGTACACAGTGAACATGATGGCCGCTGCTCGGATGCTGCTTCACAGATGCTACAAGGTGAATCCCAAGTATCACAGCTCCTGGTCGACCCATGCAGTCACTCACAGGGAATCCAGGCCCTGTTGCCAGCTCCTGCTCCAGGGAACTGTTGCAGCCCCCAGTCCCAGAAGTGCCATGTCCAGGTGTCACAGCCCCCTCCTTTCCTGTAGCCACAGGGATGGCAGCAGCACCATCCTCCATGTGTCCCCCTGTTGTGTTTTTTGGGAGCGAAGGGTCCCTTGGTGCCCCTCAGTACACCTGGGCTGGGGGTTCACCTGGTTCTTGTCCCTGCAGAGCTCCATCCTACTCCAGGGTCCAGGTGTCACAGCCCCCTCCCTTGTGGTGCTGCAGGCATGGCAGTGACTGTGCCCATGTGCCCCCATGGGGTTCTTCAGTGCTCCCCAACACACCTGTGCTAGGTGCT
>WAAE01024115.1:0-57818 GCA_013400495.1 Nicator chloris
TCCATGTTTCTTATAAAGGCCTCTTGTTGCTGAGCTGGGCTCTGTGGTTACTGTCCTTCAGTGAGCTAAGGTCACGGATAATGCCAACAGAGTTCTCCTAATTTGTTACGATGTGACCATTGTTGGATTGCCCTTGTGAAATCATGGGAGAGACTGTCTGTTGACTGACACCAAGTGAGTTGATGTATTAGACACTGAAATGGCTGGATTAAAATGGAAGTCATGGTTGATTCCTTCCCTTATCCTGTCTGTAACTTCCAGTTACAATCCAATTGCAAAATTTTATCTGATGGAAGTGATCCATTGTAGGTGGTAATAAAATAAAAAGGATCCCTAAATCTGTAGAATGGACCAGCCAGATTATATCCATTGTTACAGAATCACAGAATGGATGAGGTTAGAAGGTACCATCCCAGGAAGTGTTCAAGGGGCCCTGAGAAATCTGATCTCATGAGTGACACCCCTGCCCATGGCAGAGGGGTTGGAACTAGATGATACTTAAGGTCCCTTCAAACCCAAGCCACTCCATGATTCTGTGACCTTCTGGTCCAACCCCATTGCTCACGTATGTCTGGTCAGACCTTGAATTTCTCCACAGATGGAGTATCCACAACCCTTCAGGGCAACCTGATCCAGTGTTAAGCCACTTCTATGGTAGAAACTTGTTTTATCATGTTCAGATGAATTTTCATGTGGTTTAATGTGTTCTTTGACTCTTCTCTAGTCACTGGACACCACTGACAGGAACCAGGCCCTGTCTTTTTCACTTATTCTTGTCAGATATTTATATAGATGGATAAGCTACTCCTGAGACTTCTCCAGGCTGAGCAATCCCATCTCTCTCAGCCTTTCCGCATATGAGAGATGCCACCATCCCTTCATCATCTTAGTGGCCCTTTGCTGAACTTGCTCCAGAAAGTCAAAATCTGTCTCCTACTGGTGAGCCCAGAAGTGAACCCAGAATGCAAGGTGTTGCCCACCACTGCTGAATACACTGAATAAGGAGGAATCACTTACCTGCTGGCAACATTCCTCCTAAAGCAGCCCAGGACACTGTTGGCCTTTTTATTGCCACAGGGCTGCAATGCTGGCTCAGGGACAGCTTGTTATCCACCAGGAATCCAAGGTCTTCCTTGGCAAAACTGCTTCCCAGCCTCTTGCCCCCAGTGTGTGCTGTTGCCTGGAATTATTCCTCTCCATATGTGGGACTCTCTACTCTCCCTTTGGGAGATTTGTCTCTGCCCTGTTCTCCTGCCAAAGTCCCTCAACAGTGACAGAGCCATCTGGTGTATCAAGCCCTCCTCTCTTCTATATCATCTGTGAACTTGCAGAGGGTGGATTCTGCCCCATCACTGAGGTCATTAATGAAGGTGTTGAACAGTATTGGCCTCAGTATTGACCCCATGACTTGTGCCACTAAGGATTTGCCTCCAGCTGGACTTAGAGCCACAGAGCACAAAGCTGGTCATTCAGCTACCTTCTATTCCACATCACTGTCCACCTTTCTGATCTATATTTTGTCAGCTTGTCCATGATGATATTGCAGGACTTGATCTTCAAGCCTTTATTTAGGGTAAACAGCATCCACTGCTCTCCCCTTGTCCACTAGAGCACTGTCATATCAGTGTAGAAGGCTATCAGGTTGGTCAAATATGTTCCTCCCTTTGTCAATCCTTGCTGACTACTCCCCATAACCTTTTTGTCCTTCTTCTATTTGGAAATGCTTTCCAGGAAGATTTTCTCCTAAACCTTCATAGAGACTAAGCAGAAACTGACTGTTCTGTATTTCTCTAGATATTCTGGGCTTCTTAAAGATAGGAGTGATATTTTCTGTCTTTCAGTCTTCAGTAACCTCTCCCAGTTGCCATGACTGTTCCAAAATCAAGAATGACCTTGCACTATTAGCCAGCTCCCTCATCATGAGTGCAGCCTATCAGGCTCCTGCAGTGATGTACATCCACTTGGTTCTAGTGCTGCCTAACCTGCTCCTCTTCCTCTAGGGTAAGTCTTCCTGGCCCCAGACCTTTCCCCTGGTCTTGAGTGCCTGGGATTCCTGAAGGATAGTTTTCCTTGTAGAGACTTAGGCAAAAAAGGCACTGAATACGTCAGCATTTCCACATCATATGCCACTGGTTCCCTTGATCCATTCAGCAGTGGGACCATGTTTTCCATGATGTTTATGAACTTGCAGAACCCTTTCTGGTAGCCCTTCACATCCCTTGCCAGACCCAACTCCAAGCCTTTACACGTCAGACTCTACGCTCCTCCTGGGATGTCTGCCTCTGCTTCCACCCTTTGTACACCTACCTTTCATAGCCATGTGCCTGCTGAAAATGCTTCAGCAGACATGGAGACGAGCAACAAGAGTCTTCATTCTCCACCAGGCCTTTGCAAGACAGGCTGTGCTGAGTTTGTCAGTTTCTCCTTTCATTTGCTTGCACCTCTGGGCTTAGCAGAGCTTTCACACCTAACTGCTGTCAGCAGCTTCTGCCCTAGAGGGTGTAGCATCACTGGACTTTTTTGCCTTTTGCTGTATATTTACAAGAACAATTTGTATTTTTAATACATAGAGGATAAGGATGAAGAGCATAATGAATGTATTGCCTATGTTGTTTCATTTATTTCTGTTTAACAATTTGTTATTGAAACTCAAAATGACAAAAGTGACCTGGCCAGTCAGAATATGCAATCCACTGTATTGCTCTTGGGCAAGTGATATTTTGGGATGCACAGGACACATTATCATTGCAGTTAGTATACTATGGAGTCAACTGGGAAAAGATACCAGAGAGAAGAAATCTCTTGATATTGTTCTAGGTTAAAATTCATAAATCTTTGTGGGTTTAAACAAAGGAAAACCATATTTTTAATATATTTTTTAAAGATTAAACTATAGAACATTAATAATGAAAACAATAACAATGCTTTGGAAATAGGTGTGTAACAGTATACTCTGTGCATTCTCAATAGTTAGCAATTTGAGTAAATTCTGTACAAATAAAAATAATTTTCATCTGTGGTGTTCAAATGCTGCCTTGTGAAATTTACATTCTGTGACTCAGGTAATAATACTTGAAAGTCTTAAGTGATAAAACACAAAACAGTGGCTCATACAGTACACAGAAATCGCATCAACATGCACTCAACAAGTACAGTCACAATGGGGAACAACAGGAAGGAAAATTATGGATATGCTGTCATTGCTTTCAGATACAATGTGAGGATGAGAAGGGAAGATACCTCTTTGCAAAAATACTTCATTAGAAAAAATCTATTGACTTAGTCAGCAGCGAATAATCTTCTTGGTGTACTAAAGCATCAACCACCGTATTTCATCTTGTGAGATCTGTACCATTAATCCATAGTGGCCCCAGTGCAATAGTAGGTTATGTAGGTGCATGAGGTTTATCAAAGGGTGCAGTACTTTCTTAGATCTGGCAGAATCTGACGTTTCACACCACTGATTGGCATTAGAAGAGGCAAATTTTTTCCCTCTCTGTGTGGGGAGTTTATGTCCCTAGGCAACTGACAGGACACCAGAGACCTTAATTTTCTCATTTTTAAAGCTGAGTGTGCCACCAGCACACGCGCAGTTTCAACAGAAAGATGAATATCAAAGCTCATGTTGATAAAGATGTTGGTCAAGAGATACACTGAATGGACAACTTAACTCCCAAGTGTTTGTGCAGCTGGACCTGCATTGGAATCGAGGGTGCCTGTATGTCCCACCAACATCAGAACTGTTGACTTTCAGTAAGAATTTGAAACACTGAAGGTGGGCTGCCAACACACCGCTGAACCATCAAAGCACATGTTCCAAGAAGATGCAGATCAGCATCAAGCTACCCCCGAGTGAGTAGCACTGGAGTGGGCAGTGCCTTCCTGATTTTCTCTTGCACTCATCCAGCTAGGAGAGATAAAGTTTAGCCCTGAGGTTGTAGCATCAAATCCTAAAGTTCATCTCCCAGGGAAGAGCAAATATTTTCCACTGTGCACCATAAACTCCTCATGGGTGAAAAGCTGCCAATGTGAGAGTTAAGGTTCAAAATTCCCAGGCTTTAGCCTGCTTGCCACACAATATCTTTTTGTGTTGAATACAATTGTTTTCCTACTGGTAAATTTAAGGACAGGCATATGCAGTGTCTGAATGTCCTAAAGTAGATTGTTGCACCTGGTACTGAGTATGGCAGGAAGAGCCTGCTGTCTGGTTCTCTGTTGTTATGCCAAGCTTTTGAGATTTTTTTTTTAAATCAGTGGTCTATCAAGGTGTGTTCAGTACAAGGAATGTATTTAGTTATTTTCTAGTGAGGATGTAGCTATTAGCACAGGTGGCAATCAATATATTAAAAGATGAAAAAATCTGTTAATCTAGCAGCGATATCTTTCAGCCTTGTATGCTACCACATACACTCGTAGCAGGTCTTCCAGGGTTAGTCCTCTAGGCTGGATGCATGAGCTCCTTAATACAGGTAAGTAATCTGCAGCAGAACTAGACCCCTGGAAGGAGTTACTCCCATGCCTTAGTGTGGACAGGGCTCAGCAGATCTGCCTTTTCATAGTGCAGTTGCAAATGCCAAGGTGAAAGGCATTGAAGTGGTTAAATTTTTGCATGAAGGAGATACCATAGCATGGTCATAGATATCTGTGCATTGGACCAAGGCAGTGTTTTCTACAAAATTCTGAACTAAATTACAATAATAATACCTTATTTGCTTAATGTCAAGCTATCATCAATCCCACGCAAATTGTTAGCTTTGCAACAAAACACCATGTAATTGTCACTACAATCTTAAGCCTCAGCAGTCTTGATTTTCAAAATACTAGTTCATCAATAAACAATTGTAAAGGCTTTAAGCTCCAACAGGAATGCAGTAAAGAAGCTCTTTTCATCTGTGATGTCAATAAACTGAGATGAGAAAAGAAACTAGATTCATCCAAGTGACAAGTGGAGATATATTTTTTAACCATAATGAATAAATGACATCCCTATTAATGATTTATCTGCTTTCAACTTTAACAAACAGTTCTAGTGATAACAACTAAATTTTTTTTTGCATTAGAAAAATAAACTGACACATAGCTAACATAGTCAATTAGAGCCTAGTTCGATATTCATAAATGCTAGCTTAGTGTATGGAAACGGAGTTGGTAATTACAACCAGAACTATTCATTTTCTTTTTTAAGAGTAGATATCTAGGAATGTCATTTAGTCATTACTCAGAATTACTTGTTATCTTTGATGAACTTAGTCTGTGCTTTCATCTGGTACCAGACTGCATGCTAATGCCAATCAACAGTGTAAATATGCAAAGAAAAAATATTTGGGATGCAAATTTTAAATAAGCCTGGTGTCATTTTCATTCTGATCCCATTGAATCAGAAACTGCAGTGGCAGCACCCTCTTCAAAAATGCTACCACTGGGGCAAGAGGGGGTATCATCGTGCTTAGAGAAATCTATCTCTATTCTTGTGACAAGAAATGCACTGCAAATGGGCATTTTTCCTATCCCTCAGTCTGTTCCATTTGTTCCTATTCTTATACCAATTTCGAGCCACTCACCCGTATCCTGCCCATTAGAGCTGGTTAGTACGTGCTGTCCATTTATCATACAGGAAACAGGCTGCTTCACCAGTCAGATTTTTTTACAGGAAGGCACCCGTGTCAGCAAGGCTTTTTCTGAAGGTTTGAAAAACGAGAGAGTAGAGCCCTGTGTCCCATGGCAGCCTTGCCATCGCCAGGGGCCACGGGCGCGGGTGGTGGAGACTGAAACCCGGCGCTTCTGCTTGTGCAAACTACGGAAACAGCTTGCTTTTGTCCCTGTACAGACAAAAAGGCACAGCAGCAACAATAAATGTCACAACCTGAAGAGCTGCCACAAAACAGAAATGTCATCCTCCGGTCAAGTTTTGTAGACATTTAGTTTGGGGATCTAACTCAGCATCTAAGACACACACGCAGGCACAGAGAAAAAGATGATGCAGCTGTTTTTCTGCAATTGGATTCTATTTTTTTTTTTTTTTTACATCCTTGTATTTGGAATACCTATTTTAAGCTTTCCTGTAGTGTCTGTCATAAACCTCTTAAGGTACTGCAGAAGAAATTTTGAAACACAAATACTCAATAATAATAGCAACAATAACAATAAATATGAATGTCAGAAAGACAATTACTCCTATTTTTGGCTTTGAAAAGCTCTACCACTGTGTCTATAAACATCCCCTGTGTTCTCTAACCTCCGTTCATTTATCTGTCGGGAGATTAATGCTCTTTTGAAGTTATGGGTCATTTTTCAGAACATTGGTTTCCTCCTGTTTTCTCTTCATTTTTCTCAAGATGCCTCTGCTCCATGGAGATGCTAGTTAGTACATTAGCTCTTTGCCTCTGAAGAGCTAGATGAAAGATTTCAAACTTTCACACTTGTCCCTTTTATTTACTCAGTCATAAACCACAGCACACCTACCAGAAAAGCAGGAGGAAACATAGAGCAGAGCTGGAGCACATGGCTGAATAATGTTAGTACAGCTGTGAGGGGAGCACTCACTAAACCAGCAGATCTGGTTAAACCTGAGTTAGGCTGTCAGCACTGAGGTCAATGCATTGTCACAGCTGGACCAAGGTGAAATCAGGACTTAACCTCCTGTTTTTCTGCTGGTTGCAGATGCAGTGCCTCGTTCTAGCAAGACTGTAAGAACTCTCTCCCCATCTTTGGAGAACAGACATTAACCTTGAAGGAGAGCTATTTGCATAAAATGTGTTGCAAATACTGGATTTCTGAATACAGGCTTCTGTTAACATATTTCAATGGAAGCACATTTTTAAAAAAGATGGTTATTTGGAATTGTCATGCATTACAGTGAATACAAATACACTCTTATAAATGAATAAAATGCTAAAGCTTCTTATGTTAGGATCTGTCACTCAGTCTCAGTGGAACTTTATCCTCTTCGTAAAGGCTTAAATTTTCTACTGAAATAAATATAAATCAGCACCTCATTCTAAGTCATTGAAATGGTGGTTTGCTTTGTTTTTCTTGACAAAAATCAGATGAGATCCAGTTAGCAAGCTGGTGGTAAATGTCTCAGTGGTCAGACTAATCACCTCTAATCATTTCAAGCCCTGAGCCACTCTGACATATAAAGGCAAAATCCAGGCATTGCTGTCTGCACCTTCCTAAGAAAAAGTGTCTTTGGGTACAAAGCCCAGTGGAGGCCACAACCTCAGAAAGAGGGGCCAGAAGAAATAATAAAGTAAGATCAGCCTAGCCTGAAAATGTTCTTTGTCCCGGTGGGGACCCTCCCATCAGAAGGGTGCTCCTGTGACCCTTCAGGCATGCTTTAATGTAACTGGAGAGGTGCACAGGAAGCAGGGGGAAAAATGACAGTCCCTCCTGTCATGGTGTGTGATAGGCTGTGCAATTGAGCGGGGTGGTGCTGTTCAGGAACTTCAGAAGGCAGGCTTTGAGAAGCTGTCTGGCAGGAAGAAGTGAGTGTCTTGTGTGTGATGGCTTGCTCCCAGGAAGAGGGCCCTCAATCTCTTTTCCAATGAGAATCTTTAATAGAAAGTCATAGCAAATATCAGGCCAGACATCAGACAGTTCTGTGGTCTCACTGTCCTCAGATTTCAGAAATAGTGTGTATAGGCCATTTTGTTATTTACACTGGAAATCACAGCTTCCCAGCAGAAACTGAGGAGGTTAAATGAGATTTTTTAACTTCTTTGGGAGTCCTGCTGGGCTGAGGTCCACAGTCTGCATGCAGGTGTGAGGCAGAGATAGTGTCTCTGTGTGACAAGGAGATAGCAGATGGAAATCAAAATGGTTTTTCATTGTGAATGTGCTTTGTGACCACAGCCTCTGCAGTACACATGAACCACCTCTGATCTAATAATAAGATGTAGAGAAAAATTTCCTTTGGAAAAAACAAAGTTAACAGAGCTTTTAAAGTCAAGTCTCTACCCCTTTGCCCTGCTTCTTTCAGTTATTATAAGAGTTGATAGAGACGTATTTGCTTCCCCCCTCCCTCTTTCAGCTCTCCTTTCTCCCTGCTCAAGTTCTGCTAGGGCCTGTCTGCTGTGCCTGAAGTACTCTTGCAGCTGACTGCTTCCAATCAACATTTAGGAAAAAGTTTCTGGACTGGAACCAGAAAAAAGTGAATGGAAGGGAGGGGAACAAGGTATGTGTTACAGACCATTTGTTTCCAAACTTTCCTGTCCCCCACAACATCATGCCATCAGCTCTTGACTATCCACATTAACAGAGACTTAACACAGCTTGTATAAAGCAAAAATACAGGTAATGCAAACCATATGGCAATTAGACTATCAGAACATTGAGTGAAAAACTAATAGGGAAGAAATAAGGCCAGTAAAATTCTCAAGCTCCTTTAAACTGGGCTTTAAAATTATTGTTTCCACTCTGTTTTCTCTGTGGGCTCCCAGAATAAAAGAAAATTTTGTCCATGTTCAGCAAACAGCCACTGCAGGTTAGGTTGCCCCGTGGTCAGCCCTGAGGGACAGTAGCTGAAATCACAACAGATGAACACCTGTTAAAGCTTGAAAGAGAAGCATCCCACCTGCTTAATGCCCTGGCTGAGAAGTAAAAAACCTGGAATCAGAAAAAGTTCCTGACTGGTGAAGTGAAAATGACAGCCTTTGAGCAGTTCATTGTTTAGTTGCCCCATCAGGCTTCAAAGTGTTTTTCTCACCTGGAGGAAAACCTCAAGAAGTTAATTGACCAAGATGTGTCAGAATATCTCATTTGTTTGCAAGTTTATCCTGTCCTGGTACGTTCCGTTTCTCAGTGGAAGGAAACAAGAAATAATTCCTCTTAAAAATGTTTCTCTCAAAACTCACTGTCTGCTGATAATTTGATCAAGATACAAAAATCCCTTTTCTGTTTGGGAACATTAAGTGCTACCCCATGGGATTAAAAGCAAAGACTGTGTAGTGCATCATGAAATCCCAGGATTTCTGGACATGGCAAAAACATTTGGAGGACTTAGATGCAAAATTATTGGGAGGGAAAGCAGTAATAAGGAATCTTACAATGGTAGGACTGAAACCACCAGATTCCCCATGTGCTATGGGTCACGTGGGATGTCACTTGTCTTAAAATTTAGCTCACTGATTTGCACTACACTGCAGTGCAAGGACGGGGAGGATTCTGCATCTTCTTCTTACCTGCCACGGCTGTCAGAGTGTGTCTTCTGGTGAGTCTAATATCAGACTGTTGTTCAGTAATGAAATACTAAGTGGAAAAGAACTCCATACATCTCTGGGAGATAGAAAACCCCAAGGAAAAAAAAAATCTGTGCACGTTCAGAAAGAACAAATCGTACCACGCAAGCTAGATTATTTTTTGATAGAATTACTAAATTAATGGATGATGGGAATGAAATCGATTAAGCGGTTCTGAGCTTTCAGTAAGGCTTTTGATATGGTGTGTCACAAAATCTGGTGTGAAAAATGAGTAGCCATCTGAGCCGCAAAGAAACTGTCATGGATTGAATCAAGGACTTAAGGGGAGGGAAAGAAAGTTCAAAGAATAAATGGCAATGACAAACCAGAAGGACGTATTTGCTCTGGGCTCTCCAAAATCTGGTGTTCATTTCACTGGTATTTCATGCCCTATTAGGGAGCTGTTACGAAAGGTGGAGGTGACAATAAATTAGGAGGTTCAACTGAGTTAGAAATATGAGCGGAAATTAGTAGAAAGATGAATTTCCCCTCAGCCCCAGATTCACTCAACATCACCTCCACACACACACTCCAGACCCCCCCTAAAATACCAAATCACACCTATTACACTGGGAGAAGCGGGGGGAAACACAGCAGGACTGAAATGTGTGCCCAGAAGGAGTGGCATGGCGAGTTCAGCACAGACCTTAGTGGAGAGACCTCTTGAGCACCTGACTGCATCCAGCTGGTGACCCTCTGGGCTGTGGGTTTTGCTTCTCTCACAGCTTGCTTTGCCTGACAGCTGTGCTCTGATTGGAAGGCTGAAAAGCCAGCAAAGACCTATAGAGATGGGAATTGAGAAAAAAAAAGAAAAATTGGCAGTCTGACTCACATAGCACAGAAAAAGGTTATTTTAAGGAATGCACAGGAATGTTTCATATCATGTCACAGGAAGATCCTGTCTGCACACTGGTGAAACTAGGCTTCTAATACAGCTTTGCTGTACTGATTTTTACTCCTGTTTCTGTGTCTCTTCAATAATAACCTGGAGAATTGAAAGTGACACAATCAAGCTAAAGGACCAGCAAGAGTCCGTGACATGGCCTAGGACAGATCCCTGAGCCCTTGATGCCTTAAAACTGAGCGTCAACATCAGTTTTTTCCTAACTGCTTATAAGCACTTCACTCCCTCCCTCCCTCTTAGTATTAGCATTTGCTTCCAAATGTTGTTGGATGAAACCACTTGAAGACCCGGAAAGAGCCTTTTATTCCTGTATATGTGTTGTTGCAATTTCTATTCTGGAGGTCTTGGACCTTATGTGACTCATTTTCTCAGGTGATTTCAGATTTTTGATCAAGTGAAGTAGCGAGCATGAGTGATAGTAAAACTTTGCCAAACAGAGAGACTAATTTTCTTCTGTTACAGAGATTAATGTCATTCTTTTTGGATACAAAAGAAATCTCTGGCTGATGAACTTTGCTCTGACACTGGGTGGGAATGGCTCCAGACTGTTGTTATTCTCTCTCTTTCCCCAGAATCGCTTTGCTCAGCAGCTATTTGTAGGATACTGAATAAGCCAAGGAGCCGCGCCAATTCCTGCTGAGAATCAGCGATCATTTCTTGTGCCGGGGGAAAAGGCAATAGGAGCTGAGCCCTTCCGAGGGGAAGCTGCCTTGTTAAAGACCTCTCAGCTGCTGCCAAAGCCAACAAGGCAAACAGCCCTCATGGGCAGCTGTGAACCCATGGGGTTGAGAGGTCTTTGCTGGTGGCGCAGTCCACTGGCTGAGAACACCTGCGGTTTGAAGGAGCCAGCAGTCCTTTCTGATTAACAACCTCCTACAAAGCACATTTTCATCTAATTTACCTCTTTTGGCTTTCAAATAAGCAAGTAATGTCACACCTGCTAAGCAGCTAGAATTATGCAGCATCATAAATTAAACTTTTTAATTTGCCAAGATTCTTGGCTTATGCCGTTTATCATTCAGAGTCATCCTTCAGAGAGGCAGGAGTGTTTCCTGCATGGCTGCATGCGAGAGGGGAATCTCTTTCCTTAGCCCTGCAGCACAGGAGGAGGCACGGATGGCTGTGGGCACGGGGTGCCAGCACCAGGAACTCTCCAAGAAGATACATCATTAGCAAAGTCATTAACCCAGGACACTTGTATGGCAGTGCTGCTTTTTGCACCCCACAGCTGTTGAGTGGCTGGCGAGATCCTGCTGTCCCTGTGGTGCAGACCAGAGCCCTCTTTGGCTCAGGCACTTTCTGTCAGCAGGGCAGCACTGAGGAGCCAACAGCTTTGCAGCTGTCAGGTACTCTGAGAAGTCTTTACAAACAGGGGCATGATGCTCACATTGGTGCTGCTGTTCCAGCTGAGTAGGCTGGCATCAACTGCAAACATTCTGCTGTGCAGGAAGGGCAAGCGTCCTTATGAAGTTGGGCATTTTTGGCCTCCCTCTTCCCATCCCTCAACTCAAGGCCCAAAGCTGTTTAACACATGAGAGAGGAAATCAGTGAAGAGCATCCTTCTGTAAATGCATTTCACTGATGGAAGCTGGCTTTGGAGATTGCTCTCTCTTGAAAATTATTTTATGCAGTAAGTATTTGTTGGTAAAGTATTGATGAGACTGGGTTTTACATAAAAGAGCAAAATGGTGCTGCTGCTTAGCACAAGTTCCCTGGAGGAGAAATCAGAAATGTGAGCTAGTCCCAGGTTTGCTAATTGCAGAAAAAATGGAGTAACTGTACTGTCTTCTCCTGTGAAATTTTCCAATGGCCTTTTCCCCAAAGCTGAATCCTTCTCATTGTTTGGAGAACCATAGTAGGTTCTCCTCCTCAACAAGAAATAGACTTATTCATGGACTAGAACTGTTTGAGGTCAGGGAACGTGGAGTGAAAACACTAAAGTGAAAAAATAATTTCCATTTGAAGGAATATCTGAAGTAACAACAAATTGGTTTTTGAACAAATCTATGAAGAGTTATCATCTAGGCAGCAAGTAATACAAATGAGTTAAACTGCTCATAAGCATTTGACCTTTTCTGTAAGTCAAAAATCTCTATCAAAATAGATACAGATATTGTGGATGTGCTTAGGGTAAAATAACTGTATTTACAGAACTTAACCCAAAAATAATAGTACACATAGTCTAGATGTTCTAGCATCACAAACAGATGCTAGAAGATGAGGGTGATTTGTGGTACATTGCAGAGAGAGAGCATAATTTGGATACTATCCCTTCTTTCTGTACAACATACACATAGCTGCTTGGAAAACAAATTGAGAAGGAGGCAAGAAGGACAGCAGTGAATGGCATGAACCCCCCAAAGGGAAAACAAAGTTCACCAACTGTGTGCAGCACAGCTCAGCTTTCCCTCTCTGCCCTTGGCTTTGCTGGGGCCAGCAGCTCAGCCTGGGGCCAGAGGGAAGAACGTGGAGTTCTTCTGGACAGCCTTCTCCCAGTGAGATCCTGGGCTTGTCAAGGGAAGAGCAAAAGAGCTGTGAAGGCTCAGAGATCTACATGCTTATATGAGACACCAAAACTTCTCTGTGATATCATGCAATCAGGAAAATCCGTGGAGGTTTTGTTTTGTTGTCTCTTCTGAGGGAAGATAAACTCTTAAGTTAAGTGTGCGCATTGCCTATGCAATACTGATAAAGAATCTTTGACGCTCTATCCCTGCTGTTAAACAATATAAAAATCCTTCATTTAAATGAAAACTACATTATTGCTGTTCATATCTAAATTAAAGCGTGGAGACCAAGTCTGGAGCTGTTACAGACATCTCTCCCCAAAGGCCTTAGCCATATTTATTCAGTGTAGAGACAGATGTGGGAGGCTCAGGGTCTGTAATAAGCATATCCATGGCTTGGACGTGCTGGCACTGCTGAGCCCTTCTCAGTCAGCAGTGGGAATGCAGCTCATGGGTAGCAGACTGTGTCTTGCTTCAGCTGGGCCTGGAGCAGCAATGCCACTAATTCCATGTCCAGTAGGAACAAGCCATCTCCACGGGTCAGTAGCGTTGAATGTCTTCTGGAAGCCAAATCAGTTGGATACCTCATCACCATGTGAAGTGTGTTTAGAACTTCACACCTGTGAGTTATAATTAAAAAATATGCTAACATATACATCAACAAGGTATGATTTGTGATGTAAATGACTTTCCCATCTATACATTTACTGACAAAATATATTGCATAATTTATGGAATTGCTTTAGCGCTCAGAGCACAAACAGCACCTCCTGATTGGTTCAGTTCAGTGCCATGTTATAGAGAAAATATGTTTATACTCAATGAAGACACAAATTTTAAGGAAACCTTGAGCAAAATGATAAAATTATAAACATCTTTTCTGCCTGTTGAACACAGAATTTATATTTCTAATCTTATCTGAGTTGTGTTGCAACAGTCAGCTTGGCTTTTGTTTTCACCCCTTAAGGCTTTCTTCAAATATTCCTGTACTAGAAATGTTTTCTGAAGCTCTACAACCAGACAATTAAGTGAGTACAAAGAATACAATAATCACTCCACACAGCAAGTATCGTGTCGTGTGTGGTAATGCCTCTCTTCCTTTCAGTTTTTCTTATCTAGAGATAAGTTACACTGACAGATTGGCTTCTGAGTCCATATCCAGTTCAGTTAGGATCAGTTTTAAGAGAATATTGTGCTTCAGAAAATACATAAATGCAAATGCTTGAAGACTGGAAAGCATTAAAGTCTTCTAGAGATTTTTCATTCTCACTAATTGATGAGGTCATTTAAATTTTAAACTCTCCTGATATATATATATATATATATACACATATACACTCAATTTCCTCAATTGTTTATGGTATATTCTCATATAGCATGTTACTTTAAACAGCTTTGTCCTTTCTGAAAGGACTTAGGTGTAAAATGTGCAAGAGGAGAAGGGAGGTGATGGTAGCCCATCTTACAGAGACACCACCATCGTCAGTTTGTGCAGGCAGACAGGCCTCTTCACCATGACTCAGCCCATGGCCATGGCAAAAGTTTTGGGGCAGGCAGGCTCCTAGCGGGGTCCTCAGATGGCCATGATGAGTCAGAGCCTTGGCATGTGGGTTTTATTTGAAATACAGCTTTCTGACAATCCTGGTAGACTTTGGCCAAGTTGGCCAAGCTTTTTTTGTTTCCTACCTCCTTTCCAGAGAGAGCTGAAGATGCGTTTAACTGCTGCCAACTTTGTTAGCTGATTGATGGTCTTGTTGGCCTGCCCAAGCACTGCTCTGAAGGTTAGGTTTTCTGAAAGCAGAAGGAAAATCCCCCCATGACCACTCTGGCGCTTGTAGAACAAGCAATTTGTCTGACTGGCTGCTGAATGTATTAATATTTGAAGTTAATTTGTCTGCTTGAATAATCCGGTGCCAAATCATGTAGCCATTTATCAGTTGTAAAGGGAAGACACTGCTCTTGCCCAACCACTTCTAGAAAGTAAAATCTCCATAACCTTGGTACATTTGACACAGCTGATCATGGAAAATTACACTGCAATACTCTTCTGACTGCTTGCTAACAAGAAGTATTTAGTAGTCCTATGTTCATGGTTGGACTAAATTATATCTTCATTGTCCAGAACAAATGTAACAAATGAATTTGTAGTTGTATTAGCATTGCCAGTTTTGGAAGGGTATCCAAGTTGTCCTAAGAGTCTCAGCTAAATGGAAATCTCCTGCAAGAAGTACATGTATTGCAAGAGAGAACTGGGAGGGGACAGAATGCTCTATTTAAAAACATGGAAGGTAAACACCACCCAAAGCAATAAAACTTTGCCCACCTTCATCAGATAGTGCTCTGCCCCCAGCTGCACTGCTGATAGATGTGGTGGGATGGCAAACAGGAGAGCAATGCTGCCAGCAGGAATGAGAGCCTCCACTGGAGGACATGGGCTTGGCAAAGCTGCCTGTCAAACCAGCCACAGGATGACCACAGAGTGATCCTTAAGTGTTGTCAGATACCCAGAATGTGAGTCAGAGTGATTTGACAAGAGGGAAGGTTGGCAATGGGAAGGGAGGAAGGAAGAGAGGAGTGCCAACATAAGGAGAGAGGAGCTCTATTTGACCAGCAGGCTTTGTCATCTGATAGAAAGACAGTATAGTTTAATATATCAAAAGCTTTCATTTAATAAATCAAAGGCTTTTATTCAAATCAATTACAGCAGCACTCATTGCTGTGCCCTTTTGGCTGTCAGGCTGAGCTGTAACTCCATGCAAGGCTGTCTAAAGAAGGCAGAAGACAGACTGATGTTGCATTTCTTTCACTGATTGTCATTGAAAGAGATACAGATTTGTGCACATACTATTTTCTTGCTAGGTCTTGACAGAGGTTAGTACAGTCAGGCTTGAAGAACCAGAATGTGAAAAGTATCTAGTTTGGGTGATGGCTTGTACTTTGCTCATATCCTACCAAGAAAAAAAATCCAACCTGACTAAAATGAAGCTAAAGCATTGCAAGCCATTGGCAGATGGCTTTTTAACAGTGCTGTCTCTATGGATTTGCTCAAAATCTGGTTTTCAGATGTAGACTGTAATCATTCCAAAACACAGGGCTGCATCCATGGCTGCAATTCAGTGTGGCTGAATCTGTGCTGATCCCTGTAACAGCAAAGCTACATTTTGGTTTATGTGGTGTGTAATACTGATTAAATTTCTGTCCACGTCCAACAAAGGTCACTCCCCTTATGCCTGGGTGTGCGAGAGTTTCCCAGGCGTTCCCACCTAAATGTGCAGACTGGAGAACACGGAGATAATGAAATCTTCAAGGACCAACATAAAATGTCATCTCACTTCTCATGTGGCAAGGCAGTAACTATATTTTACTCCCAAGACTTTTCATCCCCAAAAGGTTTATATTATAGACTGATTGTTATACACCGTATAAATCAGAATTTCAAGGGGACACAACAGCAGGTTAGTTCTCTATGCATTCAGCTCAACTTTTAAGGGTTACAAATACAGGGAGTAAAGAGATTGCATACATAGCAGTGTCTCTTCAGAGGCTGTCATTTGTTAACCTCATGTGTGAAAGGAGTGTGAAGTATGTGATCCAGCTTGGTGCTCTCCCTTCTGAGTTATCTGAAGGTAATAGTTTCTGGAGGAGCAACTCATCAAGGTCAAATGCCACCTCCTTCCAGTGTCTACAGCTGTGCAGGCCTGGAAGCTCTCTGGAAGAGCTCTGCTGCACTTGTAACATCCATTCATGGCATAGCAAAAGCATTAGCAGAGGGGGTTTTGTAGTACTAAGTGCTGGTAATAGACATTGCTTAAAATGGACTGAACACTGTTCAGGTAGAGAGGGCCAAACATCTGCCCCAAATTTTCTGCCACGCAGAACTAACTTCCATGTTTTTATCACTTTAAATGAGTGGGCCAATCTGCTCCATCTATTTAGGTTAATTTTTAAAATGTGCTCTTAATGACATACATCATGTGCTTAAGTACCTAAGCAACCCTATTCATTTTATGACAAGTAAGCTCCTATTTAAAGTTTTTTGTTGAAGCATATTCTTGACTGATGTCTGTAGACCTCAGTCCTATGAACCTTTATGTTCTATGGTGTACTGACACCAGCCAGCAGTTAAGTCTCCACGGAGACACTTGCACAGTCCTTCCAGAGAACAGCAAGAGCAAAGGCATGGTAAACATGTGGGTCGATATAAAAAGAGTTTAAGAAGTGAAGTGGAAGAACAAAGGGGAAAAAAAAGCCCCAAACAATTAATGCAAAAGCATTCATTCACTCACCACATCCCACAGACAGACCAATGCCCAGCCAGTCTCCTAGAAATTGCTTCCTCCTCCTCCATCCCCCTTTTGTTTCTGAGTGTGATGATATGTCATATGGGCCATCCTGTCTTTGGTCAGTGGAGCTCATCTGCCCCAGCCGTGTTCCCTCCCACTCTGACTGGTCTTGATTACCCCCAGGCTACTTGCTGGAGGAGATAGAGGCAGAGTGAGAACCAGAGAAGGTCTTGTTGTGCAAACACTGATCAGCAATAGCTAAAATATTGGTGTGCTATCAACACTGCTTTATCACAAGTACAAAACACAGCACCATATGGGCTGCTAAGAAGAAAATTAACTTCATCCCAAGCAGACTCAATATAGCATCATGACAGGACGTGCACAAGGACGGATGAACTCATATATGCATAATGTGTGTGAGTATCAGATATATTTTTTTGTGTACGTTGGACTAGACAAGAGGATATTAATGGAAGTGTTTGTAGGACTGGGAGTTCTGATTGCATTTACTCAGGCCTGGCAGCAGTATTAATGTATGTCTAGCATGAAAGATACTTAGGCTTTAATTGTGACCCCCAAGCACATCATCACAAAAACCCTCAGTTGCTAGAAATATCACAACTTTAGAGGTACAATTAAAAATCTTCTAGCTGCTACTAAAAACACATCAATACAAGAGTTTCAGAAGTAAAAATACCATTGCTTGGAAAGACTGTCAGTGAACGTGAGATATTAATCTCCCCTGACACATTCCCTCAGACAAGCAAGTATCATTCTCACTCTTCATATCCAAGGCCCCCCTTTTCTGTGCCTTTGTACATTGAATCCTACTAGCAATATTAAAAAAAAAATAATCATGGCAGTGTTTGTAGATCCCAGCCCCCTTCAGCCTCAAATCTTCCTTCCACCTCTCTCAAGTCATATTACTGAGAAAGAAGAGTACATGCTGTGGTGGGAAAGGGATGGAAGTGGGAGCACCAGAGGGCACTGCATCTTCCAGGAGGGCCTCTGGAGGTGGAGATGTGACAGCCTTGCCCCAGGAGTAGGTAAAGACCTGGAGAGACAGCCTGGAAGGCTGCTGCTGCTGCTGTTTATTGCAGTTTGCAAAGAGCTGGCAAGGCTTTAGAAAGGTTTTTCCATTAAAGTGGGCTAGGATGCTGAAGGGGAATGCTGGCTGCTGAGCAAGGATGTGCATGCCCTCATGCCAGTGGTGTACGGAAAGCTGCCACAGGCAGAGCACGTGAATGGCTGAGGCAATGCAAATGCACCCATCAGTTTATAATTTCACCATATAGACAAGGTCTAAGCTACACAAACAAACCAAACAAATGAGGTCCATTAGAAATGGCATTATTCTTCACACGGTCTGTTGGGTTTTACTGGTAGTGTACCTCAAAGCTGGTAGTGGTCATTGGCTTCCCTAACAAGCACCACACAACACACCTAAGCTGTAAAATTTTTTTTTCTATTCCTAATTTAATTTTTCTTTTAATAAAGCCCTGTGTCTGGCGTGAGATATGGGATGCATGAGATTTTGTAGTGCAAGGCTCCAAGTTGATAAAATAAGTGTAAAGCCAACAATAAATCCAAAATGATACGGCGAATCATTCTGTTACAGTGATCTGGTTATATAACTTGCTGCCTCTGAAGGCTAATGCACAAATGCTTTAAGAAGTTACTTTGAGAGGCAGAGCAACCCAATAACTTTTGAATCAGAAAACTAATTAGGCTGTAAAACCTCAAGTAAATTTTAAATTTACTTTCCTTTAGTCATTCTTGACATGGGGGAGGGGGCAGAGGTAGAAGAGACACAACTCAAAACAACCATGAAAGGAGACTCAGCAGATGATCCTGTTCAGTTTTGGAATAAGTAATGCCAAAAGCTTTAGGTTTGCTACTGCCTTTACAGCTTCTCCAGGCCATCCTAAAGGAAGATGCTTGGAATAGCTGTTGCTGGAAGTGCCAGTTTATCTCCACTGCCACACCTCAAAGAACAAGTCTGTTTGTGTCTTTGCTACATGTTATTAAAGAACTGCAAAGGGGCACACACAGTAAGCAGGTAGATCTGGGGGCAGACCCACATACAATGAAATAAAAAGAAAACATTTCAGAGATACTAAAGATGAGCCAGAACCAGAGAAAGGATACCCCAAATGAAGATGGTCTTGATGATGCATTACACCTTCAGATCAAGTCTTTGTGGCACAGACATCTTTTTTAAACATAGCTATGCATAGCTGGGTAAGAAGTTTTTTCTATTTTTTTTTTTTAAATTTTCATCTTACTAGATATAGACCTTAAGTTGTTAGTACTCCATGAAGGTATCCTGCCAGGGACAGACTAATTTTGCTGATAAAGAAACCCAGCAAGCTATCAGGACCATTGCTGTTATAAAGATACAGATTACCTGCATGCCATCACCTCTCTCACCATCCCCACCACTGCTCTTTCAGAATAGCTTAGCAAAAATCACCTACCTCAAGTCCTGGAGAGATGATGAGTTGGGTGATACAACAAATGGCAAACCATTTAAAGTATCTCTTTATTCATTTTTATTCCTGTTATATACTGGGTATACTGGGCATTGAAGAAAACATCCCTCCCTCTGTTCCAGACTGGGATTGATGTCTCCCAAAGTTCTGCAGCTCTGCTGGGCCTGCATTTATGCAACTTTCTTCTGAAAAGGGAGGTTGAGGTATGAACACTTACAATGACTGTCACTGTTTTCTTTGTCTCCTCTAAAACGCCACCCTCCAGATAACTTTCAGAGTTCTGGAATGTCAGCCTCTCATGGTCATATCTTCTTTCTCCTCCTTTCTGATTCCTTACATTTTCTCTGTTCCTGACTCCTGAATGAATGGTGTGAGTTGGAAAGCTCTAGTCCAACCCTGCTGCCAAGGGCAGGAACACCTTCCACTAGATACAAGTTGCTCAGAACCTCATCCAACACATCCTTGAATGTTTCCAGGAATGGGCATCTACCACCTCTCTGGGCAACCTGTTCCAGTGTTTTTCCATCCTCACTGGAAAAATTTTCTTCCATCTAATCTAAATTGTCACTCTTTTTGTTTAAAACCATTACCCTCCATCCTATTGCAACAGGCTGTGCTACAAAGTCTGTCACCATCTTTCCTGCAGACTACCCTGAAGTACTGAAAGGCTGCAATGAGGTCTCCATGGAGCCTTCTCTATTCCAGAGAGTCACCCCAGCTCTCTCAGCCTTTTCTTATCGGAGAGGTGCTCCAGCCATGTGATCAGCTTCATCTGAAGTCCTCATCTGTTTTTACTTCTTTGCAAAACACTGTTTTGCCTAAGCCTGGATTTCTCTGCAATTTGTATGGATTGATAGCTGTAGTATGAAAGTGAGGACACAAAGCTGTCTGCTGTGCTTTCTTTGGCTGGCTCCAGTTTTACGGCACTGGTTTGCAGAATCCCTTTGGAACAACAACAGACAGACTCTGCAACATAAACTATGTCGGAAGAACCAGAGAAAGAAAGAGTAATAACAGTAAAACAGCAAGAATCACTGCAGAACTCATTCGTCCTTGTCTCCTTTGACCCCTTGCCCCTTGCCAAGGCCTACCTGTGCAAAGTATGTGTGCATGAGTGCAGCAGCTGAAATAACATCTGGTAGACACTGGCAGTCTCTGTCCTCAGGAGAGAAATCCATGATTCTTACTGCATTTCACGTTTGGGATCACACTGCCAGCATCACCTTCTGTCCAAGGGTTCCTTTGGCACATGTATCCTATGCTTTTTGAAATACTGGATGTCTCCACGCATATTTCAATGGATAGATCATAGAACACAACTTTTTATGGTCCCATAATTATTACAAAGAAGCATGCTTGGCTGGCATACCTGGCCTGTCAAGCTGGTTGAGAGGAATATGATGTTAGAGGTTTGGATTTTGTTTCCTAACACTAGTTTTAAAATGAGTAAGAGCACATTCTGCAACAGCCTGAGGTGCTACAAGGTTTATCCAAGGACCATCATTCTTCTCAGGACTGGGGTTGTATTTCCCAAGTTTTTCAGTACCTTTGTTCAATTTATAGCAATTTATAGCAATGGCCCGTACCTGCCAGGTACACTTTAAAAGAGATGCTTTCCAGATACAAAGCAAACCTATCTTTGTGTCTTCAGATCTGAATTTTAGAGTGGTTTTGAACTGTGAGTTAACAAGCTGAGATTCATTCTGTCCAAACTGGATTGTTAGATTTAGAGCTTCTCAAAATGTATCAGGTTGACCGATACATTTATATAGATACTGCAGTTGCTCTGCCTGCAATGTCTCCTTGAAACTTCTGGGTGAGAAAATGTTCTGTGGTTCCAGCAGATGGCTTAGCAAGCCTTTGCTGACTCATTCCCCCTTCTTGCTGCTTTGTTGCTGCAACAAAGGCGATTCCCAGCATATTCAGACACTGGTCAGTGCTTTGTAGAAAGGGGAACCATCCAAACACCATGGAAGATCAGTACAGCCATTCTCAGGAGCTTCAATGGTGTAAAGCTGTCCACTGGCAGTACTGACAACAGCTCTACTAACAGAGCAGGTTCACGATTTTTTGAGTAACTTCCCCACCAGCCATTCTAGTATTGGTGTCTTTAACATAAGGAATTACATTCCCCTCATAGCAGACATGCATCTCAAGAAGAAGAGCACCATCACCCCTCCCACGGCAGCAGCAGGCACAGAGGGAATGGCAGGGAATGTCCAGGGCTGCAGAGGGTTGATGTGCCAAGACCAGGTACTACCAGCACAACACCATCTCTTCTTCAGAGCAGAGCATCCTTCGGGTTCTGCATTTGTACAAGTGCATTCTTAAGCATACAGTTCAGCTCTTTCATATACTGGCGTATCTTACTCCACTCTGGTGAGCTGCATCCAGCTCCATGGATCGCAGCAAAGGCTGAGAGAATTTGCTTTGTTCAGCCTGGGGAAGAGAAGGCTTCAGGGTGACCTAATTGGAACCCTCCAGTACCTGAAAGGAGCCTACAAGAAAGATGGAGATGGACTTTTTGTAAGCTATAGTAGTGACAGGACAAGAAGGAACCGATTACAACTGAGAAAGGACTGATTTAGATTAGATATTAGGAAGAATTTTTCACTTTGAGAGTGGTGAGGCCCCGGAACAGGTTGCCCAGAGAAGCTGTGGATGCCCCATCCCTGAACTGTTCAAGGCCAGGCTGGATGGGGCTTTGAGCAACTGGGTCTACTGAAAGGTGTCCCTGCCCATGGCAGGGGGGCTGGAACGAGAGGATCTTTAAGGTCCCTTCCAACCCAAACCATTCTATGATTCTGTGATTCTGTGACCTTGCTATTGGCTGGATCAACACTGGATCACACAATAAACACCCACCGGAGGTAGCTCAGTATTTACTAGATTTAATCTAGAAAAGAGGCTTAGTTGGAGGCACTCAGATGCCAAGAGATATTAAATTAAACAAAATTTTATCATGTATGTAATTATTTATTGAGCTGAGAATCCACACAAGGTAAACAAATGTTTACACTATCATACAGTAAGCATTTCCAGGGCTTAATAAAAATGATTGTCACTCACTGTGCTTCACCAAAAAAAATCATTTTAATGAATAAATAATTTGATGAAATCAAAAAATATTTACAATATAAACAAATGAAAAAGCTTTGGATATATTAATCTGAGCATCCTGTCTTTTGCATTTTGTAACTGCATTTCTATCAAGATTCTCTGTCTGAAATGGTACAAAGTGGATAGAAATTACAACTCAACAAAGTTATCATGATTTGGTACATGTCTTTCTGTTAGTTCAGATAAGCTACATATGATTTGTTTATTATGCACGTGTTAGAATACAAATATAACTAAAATCATATATTATCAAAATGTAGACAGCATTCTCCACAGAACAGAAATGTACACTAGGCTGTGACAATAACTGAGAATCACAGGCAACGAAATGTAACAGAAACAGTACAAATTCCTTCATAAGAATATAATTGTGCTCTCTTATTTACCAGAGGACTATGCTGCTTCACCACATCGATGGCTGAGTATGACTACGGTGTTCAAGGAGTGCCACGTGGTTCGGTGTAGGCTCACAGGGGCGCCAAGCAGCGGCTTCAGAGTGGGAATCGGGCAGTGCAAGCGGTTTTATAAACGTCTCTGGGGCTCTTAAAAAGAGCCAATTATACAAAGCAGTAGAAGCATAACACTGAGAAGTCTTCATCTCATTTACACAGACATCATGAAGTGACTTGCTTTGTTTGCGGTAGTGAAAGGAGGGGCTTTGTCTGTGCTGTTTAGACAATCAGCCAGAATTCAAGTATTCTAGAGCCACTTCGTAGCAGAATTTGTATTGATCCTGAAAAACCAAAAGAAAACCACAAAGTCAGTTAGTGAAGAAACTTAATTAAAGGGGTCAATATTTCTCTCCTGTTAAAATTATTTACCATCAGCTGTTGTCAGTGGGAACCAGTTTGCAAATCCAATTTATGTTCAGATAAGAAAATCGTTATATTAACCAGACAACAGACACTATACATAGTAACTTATGGTACTGCTCATGTTAGATGAGTATTTAGCTGCTCTAAAACACTTGTGTGAGAAAACCTGACAGCACGTAAGCAAATTGACTTGCAACCCTTCTGTCATCTGTCAAAAGCTCATGTAGCACTTTATGAGAATTGGAGTTATTGAAATTCCTCCCTGGAAATGTTTATCTTAAAACAAACCCAGTGTTTAGTACTTCCCAGATTGCAACTTCTATTTTAATGTCATTCTTGCTACATTTCAGGGCAAGAGTTGCTTACTTACTGTTGGTCCTCTCTCTGCAGCCCAGACCCAACCCACAAGACTGTGCAATAGCCTTTTGAGATGGGGCCTGAGCTAAATTAATTCGATTAATTCCAATTGGTTTTTAGCAACTGACAGTGATGCTCAAGTTAGGCTCTTAACAGTTCTCCTGTTACCCAGGCTAAGTTTTCAGGTGCCAGCCCTGTTCTTCTAACACAGACCTGCTGGTTTGATTTGTAACTGCTTGGAAAGAGAGCAAGTCCCAGGGAAATCCCCTTCCTGAGGGATGCAAACCCACTCTGCATCTTTGGGGACAAAGGGGCATGACTTGGCCCTTTTCACATCTTCAGTGGAATGGAGAGGACAGATGTTTTTGACTGACCTTTGTCCATTCTGAAACTTTTAAATGGTGCAGTCACCGATGATGTCCCAGTTTTATGTGCATACATACCCCTCTCCTGTTTCCATTGTTGCTACTTGCAATACTTAAAAATACTACAAATATTTAAATGAAAAAAAAAGCTGAAAGAAATAGTAAGTGCAGGTTCCCTGAATCTAAGGGCTCTGGCTTCTGAAAATTCAATTTGGAAACACCTGCCAGTTTTGTGACTATTTCTGTTACTGAAATGCCTCTATTGCTTATGCACTTTATTCAATTAATAAAGGATAACTAAGCACATATTGCCATTTAGGAACAACAACAGATTTAACGAGCTGACAGCACTCAGCCTTGCCCAACACCATGAGCAGTAAGATCTTCAGGTATATTCTCTTTTCACTGAGGCATACATTTTAAAGGATTAAATCTTTTGGCCTGTACTTGTGGTTTTGGGTCATATTTAGCTGAGAAGAGTCTGCTTAACATGCAAAAGACTATAAACTATTAATAAAATCAAAAAGCTATTAACAAGCATGGACCATTTCCAAGTTCTTTTGTTGAGAAATGTCACATTGTAAGAAAACGAGTCTTAGGTGCACATATAACCTAAGTGATGAGTGAGTTGCATGTGAGGGTTTGAAGTCCTGAAAGGTTCCATAAACTGCTTGTGTCTTTTTCAGAATGAGAAAAGAAGGAAAAAAAAAAAAAGAAAGGAAAGAACAGAGTATTATGTAAATTCCTTTCCTGCTTTTACTGCATATGTTTCTAAATAAATGGAAATGGTTCTATAACCACATAACAGATCAAAACAAGAGATCAGCCACTCATCCGTTTCCACTCTTCCATGCTTATTTTATGCTGATTTACTGATCCAGCAGAATAACTGTCATTTTCAGTAAACTGAATACCTGTCTTAAAGAGCAGACATATCTTATTTCCCACTGTGTTCACTCATAGTGTCCTTTCTACATTTTTATTATTCACTTGATGGTGGATATCAAAAGTCTCTTTAGACTATCTAGCTTCAGAGAGGTTATATTTAAATTTATTTTCTAGGACACCTGTGGGTAGGCCAAATAACATTTATCACCAGATGCTTTGGGCATTCCATTATAGGTGTTTTGTAATATCATGTGTTGTCTTTGTATGATAGCTGAAAAAATTCATAGATTTCCATACTGTAGGGATGTGTCAATCAGATTTTTACACCTGGAGGAAAACCAAAGGTTTCAGTGAAATTAAGAGATGAATCTCTATGTATGGATGGTAAAGACTGTCTTTTATCTAGTCAGAAAGTGCATGACATATGTTGATAAAGCAGTCTTAAAACTATTTTTGTGAAATATTGTGATGATTTTGAGCATTTAATCTTTTACCATAAAATTTTACAAGGTAGATGAATATTACTGTTCTTCTTTTTCCAACAGAGAAACTGAGGCAAAGACACATAATATAAGAAAGGTCATAAGGGATAAAGTCAGTAACAAGATCAGGTAAAGAACTCAAAGTGTCCCAATTCCCTTTTCCAATCTACATGGAAATTGAAACCTTGCTAATTCAAATATTTGTTCCTGCAAGGTGGCAGACCACAACTGAAGAGATGTCATTCTAACTCTGCTCAGTCACTGCATTATGTCATAATGGGAAAAATTCTGGTTGTTCCTTGCCTTTATCCCTCTGTCTGTTAAAATAAGGAAAACAATACTGATCTCCTTCACAAGTACTTTGAAATTTCCCAATAAAAAGGCTCTACAAAGCCTTTCTATGCTTCCAGACACTCCCAATACCACTCTCAATTTACTAAAAGGTACTTTTATATCTAAAAAAATACATTAGTTTTTTTGTTAAAAAAAATTGTCTGCTGAAAAATGGAGACAACTGCCTGACAAATCTATACCTGGAGAACTGTCAAAATGGGAATTTATAGGGAGCATTTTCTTTAACTGTACATCTACACTAGTAATTTTCTTTTTATTTCTATAAAATAAATGAATAAGAGATCAGTGACTTCTGTGGACTTAAGCTCTAGGAGAGTGGAGAACAGCAGGCCTGCCAAATCCCTGTCTAAACTGCACTCCATGAATGAAGTAGTAGGACATTTTTCTTTATATCTAGGAAATAAAAATGTATGGTTCTCAGCACAATGATTCTCCTCCTGAGAATATAAACTAGAGGAAAAGAAGCCAACCAGGCTGCTCCCTCCCATCACTGTGGAAGTTTGATAGTTTCTCTCAGCTACAAGACTCACAGTTCCACACTGCTGGCTCACGACCCTGTGGTGCTGCTTGTGAACTCCCTCCTTGCTTTGCACAGCTGACAACATCTGGCCTTTTTTCCATGTGCCTGGCCAGAGCTGGGCCTAGGGGAGGGTTTGGGACTTCAGAGGCAGGCAAGGAGAGAGCACTGTGATGGGGGATGTGGTGGGAGACATTCTCCCACAGGAGAGAGGAGGCACAGCTGCCCGTGTGGTGGGGAGGTGGATATCCCTCCCTACCTGCCTTCACCCATGTGTGAAAGCCTTGCTCTTTCTGCCTATTCTCCAGTGTGTGTGTCACACTCAGCTCATCTGAGGGGGTCCTCTCCCAAAGTGACAAGAGGTTGGACCAGCTCAGGGAGATGTCTCCTGCCTCACCGTGGGCGTGCTAGAGAAAAGGTGCTGAAATGACCCCAACTTGTTTAAGCAGAGCTTGCAAAATTGGCTCAGATTGGGTTAACATCCCTGAAAGTGCCCAGATGCTGCTTCCTCCTGCCTGTGATATTAAATCAAATGCAGCTGCCTCTTAAGCAGCCACCTCTGCAGCAGAATGTTGTAAAAGTGTCTTTTATAGCCCCGGCTTCAGAACAGGGCATCACGCTACACCCATCTCCAAGTACAAAACTACACACTGGAGTGTAAGAACCTGCTGGTTTAAGCTGTTCTGCAGCTCTTCTGGCATAGCAGCTGGCACTTCAGCAGTTCTCCATTTAGGGAAAAAAGCTCATAAAACACTCTCTAGGAAAATAATTGCACATGGCCCCTTGTTTCTGAACTTCTTTAATCTTTCTATGAGATAGAGCAACCATAATTAAATGCAATATTCTGGATGTCAAACTGAAATTCATGGCTTTGATAAATATTAGGCGATTAAGCTATTTATAAAATATATAATTTGAAAATCTGGCATTTAATTTTACATAACTATTATTTCTACCATCCAAAGGGCTGCTCTCCACTTGGTTCAGCCTGCTAGAAAAGAAAATTAATAAGGATGTTCATCTGAAAGTTTAAAACACTTAAAACATTCAAATGAACAGAGACAAAGTCTCCTTGGGAAGAAAGCAGTGTAAAAATACTCTTACAAGTGAAGTGACTTCATTATCCCCTTTGAAAATGACTTGCTTGCTTTGTGAACAACTCCCACTGCAAATCCTGGAAATCTTACTGACTCTTCTGAGAAAAAGAACATTTTCTATTTAATGGTGCAGTTAAAAAGCTCATACCAGAAGGTCCACCATGTTAGGCTTATTATTCCTCAGTGTCTTCACAGCATGGAACACGTCAACAGCCCTCTGATGTCGAAGCATTTCACAAACAATGCTGATTGCACAGAATGTCCCACTGCGGCCACCTCCATTCCTGCAGTGAAAGTGATAAAATGGCTCAGTTACAATGGGCTCTGTGTCACAAGCTTGTACAGCAGCAGGGATGGCTCCAGAAGGCATGAGTTCCAGCAGGGAGAAACCACAGAACATTCCTGGCCCCAAAGGCTGCTGGACTCTAGGCAAAACATGATTTTGAATTGGAATTAGCATGCTGAAAGATCTCAAAGCGATGATTCAGAAGTCAGCAGGCTGACAGCCTGGAGGGAACTGAGTGGCTCAGTTTTACACCACCCTTCAGTGAACACTGGAGACAGCACAAAGAGGATGCCAAAATAAGGATAGAGTACTTTTAGTTTCAGTTCAACACTGCTTTGCATTGTAAACACACATGGCTGCAATGAGCATCAGGCCTGGAAACATCACAGAGAAAGCGAATCTTTGAGTTCTTTTATCCCAGATTCTGGTGCTTTCCTCCTGGACACAAAGGCATTTCAGAGGAACCGCAAAAGCAGCAGGAGTCTCATTTGTGGGAGTCCTGGTGGCTGCACTTGGTATGGCACTGGTTGGTGCTGCCATGTACCCCTGGCTGATGATCTCAGCTCCTGGCAGCAGAAAGAGGGGCTGGCTGCCTGGCAAGGAGGACTGCTGCTAAAGGCAGATGTATTCCTCCTCCTCCCACAGCTATCAGAGGATGAGAACCCAAAGAGGATTGCTAACAAAGAAGCCAGGCACAAATGTTCATATATGTGATCAAATACAGTATTTAATAATACTTTATCTCTGGTTATTTTAATCTTCAAGAGAATCTCTTTCTTTCTGGAAACCCCATTATTTCTACACTTATTCTAATCAGAATCTTTAGGCTATGCTTCACTGAAAATAATAAACCTTAATAATTACCAGAGTGCAGACTAGTTAGGTAGCAGGTCTTTCAAACAAGCTTTGCAAATGGTTGATTTTCAAAGGAAGATACAACGTTGCACATCTGTCACATCCAGGCACTATGAAAAGAATGCTCTCTGCTGCCAAAACAGTGCCTGATATTGTGGGACTGTTTGAGAATTTTAATTAAAATAAAGTCATTTAAAAGGATTATATTAGAGCTTTTTCTTTCTTTACTGCCTGGAAGTGACGCATGTGTGATGTTGTACAACTATTTAATATCATCAGCCACCTCAGAGATAACAGTAATTTGCACTTCAAAAGGGTCTTTTCAGCTAAAGATCTCAAAACATTAATTAATCACACTGCACAATGCTCCTTTGATGAAAGTATTATTATCCCCATACTACAGATGGGGAAACTGAAGAGCAATGACTTGTTCAAGGTCAGTGATAGTGGGAATTATTAATATACTCTTAGATTTTCCTCCATCATTCTGACATGGACTCAACTTCTGAACGTGCTTTTCCTGTTAGCAGGTTCCTTCTCCATCATGGCAACATCTTTAAACAGATGTTTAGAGGAAGACAAATACAACTTCAACCGCTGAAGACTCGGCCTCAAAAGATCAGCTACTTCTGAGGGCAAAAGCATGTACAAGTATTAAACTGCATCAAAAGAAGGATGGTGGCAGAGTGGATGAGAGTCTGCATCAGTGGAGCACAAAGTCACAGGAGGACAAAAATATATACCATTATTAGAGAAAGGTAAGGCAGTTACAGGATCATTGTAACTGGTCTATCACACCACTTTTACTCCCGTGCTTTATGCCTGGAAAATGAATCACCCCTCCAAAACTGCTTATTAATATGGTCCTTATCTGCAGAAATAAAAGGTACATTGTTCTGAAGGCACATTTTTGATTTACTGTGAATAAATATGCAACTTTCCCATTTGCAAGAGTCGCTGGACATTTTTATATAAAATAAAGTTAACTCGAACCCATCATCTTTTCACAGGGCTCTAACAAAGGACAGATGGGGAAACTCATGAATCTGCATTAAAATGACACAATTCCTCTTGCATTCAAAGCTTCTAAATGAGCAGTTGTATTATTTATTCAGTTCCAGATTAGAGAGATGCCTCTTCACCTCGTCACAAATCTTTTGAAGCCTGGCACGAATTCTGTGACAGAATCCCCTTATTTCTCTCTTCCCTTTCCAGTACTTACAAGCAATGCACAACTGTGCGCCCCTCTCCCCCGTTGTATTCCTCCTGCCACTTGTCCACCTGACGGATGAGCTTCAAGAAGGAGCGTTTAGAGACCGGAGTGTCCCTGTACATGGGCCATCCCAGGAACTGGAACTGCTGCACCATCCGATAGCCGTCCTGCGGCTGTACAGATCCAGACAAAAGCAGAGAAAGTTACAGTCTTTTTTGGCATCTAATTCAGACATTTGCATCAGTGAGGGAAGCTGTTCAAGCAGATGATTGCTGACAAACTGCTAATGTAATTTCAACTGCCCTTGAGGATTTATGACTTTTAATTTCCAATGGAGTTATTAGAACAAGACTTTTTAAACAGACTGCTATACAATAGGCTAAAATACAGCAACAGTACATCTGCAGGATCAAGCAAATAATTAATTTATATGATTGGAGAAAATTGGTAGGAAATACAGAGCTGCAGCATAACTTCAATTATATACTGTTTTCATATATAAGCTTCAGTATTTTTAAGAACGTTTATGTGATTCTGTCCTTGTTTTACAAGAAAGGTCAAAACCTCTCAAGATATTTTGAAGCAGGAAACATTAAAAAACCAAACGGAACCCTCAGATGTTTCTGGCTTATAAAAAATATCTAACTACATTTTATTTTATTGTGTTCTACTGCAGCAGTCAGAACCCCTCTGGTGAAACGTTACTGAACAGTTGCTTTATGGTGATTTAAAATAAAAAAGGAGCACAGAACTAGTGATGCTGGCGGAAAACCACAGTCCTTTGAAAAGGGCATAATAAACATGAACTTGAAAACTCGTTTTGCAGTCTGGAGTTTGCCACTTCTGTGCGAAGTGAGGGCATTTTATTGCCACTCTTAAAATGAACAACACACAGAAACATTGACATTCTATTTTATTCACTAGAGTAATAGTTAATAGAGAGGATGTAAGATTAACACAATATGGGAATCAACCAAACTGAATGTGGCATTAGATGTGCTCTCCAATTGCTTTTGTGTGCTTTATGTCAAAGTCTGGAATCTACTGATTTCCTGTCCAGTTTCTTTCAGCTGATGGCCCCTCTTCCCAGAGCAGGTCAGCCAGACCCAGAGGGGGCTGAAGGTCAAATTAACACTGCTGGAGGCTGTGATCTTTTACATTGCCACGTTTACTACAAATGCCAGGCCTTCATAGTATTAAAGAAGTATTTGAAGCTATACAGTCTGCTTCCCTGTTTGGATATTAACACGTTTTTGGTGTCTTGCCCTGTCCAGGGAGCTACCAGGTCCCAGGGAAGTTCTTGATTTTTTAAGGAAGGGAGTGCTGCTTATTCCTAACTGCAGCTTTTTGGTGGTTGATACGAGTCCACTGCAAAGGCTCCCTGGATGGGAACAGATATCTGGTCTGTGGTGGAATCTTTTTTCTACTCAGCTTGAAAGTCATGCCTTGTTTAGTCTTCTGTCAACTTTTTGGGAGCATAAAAGCTGGGTACGAGAGCGAACAGCTTGCCATTCTGGTTACATATGTTATGAAGTGTGGTTAGTGGGACAGGATCTTCACTACGAGGCTGGGATTGCTACTGAACAACATGACTAGTATTTGTGTGCAGCTTTCTTCACATAACACATGACACAAATATACAGGATGGCTAATTTCGATTGACAACAGCACTGATTTCAGCATTTTTTGGCTATCATACAATCTGAATACTGCATTTATTTCATTTGCATTTAACACACTTGAGATACACATTAAAATATTTTTTACTTATACATAGAAGGCTTTCTTTTCCTCTGTGATTGTGGTGTGACGCAGTATTGCACTACTGCTTTCAAATAAATAAGCTGAAAAATGAAAATGGTTCTATGTGAGTTGAGCTTTCATTTTTATGATTTGGGTAGACTCAACTCATCTACTGAGACAAAATTGTTTTGCAAATAAGATCCTTACTCTGGCTGCATTATAAATTCGGAATATCCGGCTGATGATGTCTTCTTCTAAGTCAGCCGATACAAACTCCACCTGAATAGGACCGTGCCGGTGCACTCCATTTTCTGGCCAGTACTGAGGACAGAGCTACAGGAGACCACGCACAAAAAAGAACACAGTTAATCACCTTGGATTTCATGCTGCCTCAACACACTTTTCTGTATTTTAATTTGTCATACATGTACTACTGGAATTCTTGCACAGTATCTTTATAAAATACACGATGCACCAAGTTCGTTTTCGAGCACTCTGCTTTCAGAATGCCTTTTCATGTACCTACCATGCTGTTTCTTGCTGCTGTACTTTCAGTGTCAGGTGTTTGGAGTAAAACTCTTCTGACACTCCATGCTAGTTCTACAATACAGCACCTACAATATATTATGATGTGACAGGGAGAGGCTGACAAATATTGCCATACCTTGGAGACAGTGGAGGCTAAAGACCAAGGGCCTAGTATCTCCAACTGCCTTGAATAGTTGCTAAGAATTCAAACTGCAGTAGGATGTGTGATTTATACTAGGAAGGGTACATCAATTCTCAAAACTCAGGACTTAACTTTCACGTGTTTCACCCGTGACTGATGATATTGGCTAATATCAGCACTGCTTTAAACTTTCAGTAATTGCTTAATTTCATCTTATTAGTGACACCTGAAAATATTAATTATGTTTTCTTCAGTTCTCAAGAAAAATTACTTCTAGGTATCTAAAGATCACAAAGTAAAATTACTATTATCTTGCATGGCTTAGTGTCTAATAATATGACAATGGCTTAATCCAGGAACCAATTACCATCTGTGTTAAGACTTTAAAGATTGAATCAACATTTTGCAAGAAGGTTTTTGAAGCTAGAATCTGCCTGTCCATTCTTTTTCATGAAAATCCTAATGATTTTTTTTTTTGACAGGGATATTTAGAGCAGTTTGAGCATGTAGCTTTTGTAAGCATTCACCAAAATTAAATATGAACTCATGAAATTTTGTTTGCTTGCAGAAGCATTGATGTCATATTTGGAACTTTTTATTTCATTCAGTAAAACAGCTGTGGTCTTCATTCTGCTGCATTGCTGTTGGTGATCCAGAGCTGAGCTGACAAATCACATTTACTCCAGATGTTGTTTTGCATTTCTTATAATACTTAGTCCTCAACAAAGCTGTTTAGAGATGACTACATTTTAGGAAAACATAATCATTTACTACACCAATTAAAAAAGAAAACAGGGTCTGATTTGCAGGATATCACTTTAACAAGTTAAACCCAGAAATTTTAAGCAGGAAAATATATTTTAATTTTTTTAACACCCCCTCGCCTATGATTTGGTCTGCTGAGACAAGTGCTTTCCAATTATTGTCTAAATCTTACATAAATTTTTATTATGAAATATGCTGGTGTACAGGATAGCAAAATGCAATGCATACAACTGTTGCAAATGCCAGGGCTCAGATCATTTAACATGTGCACAGTTTAGTACACATCTTTCAAATACCTAAGAATACAGTTCTAACAGATCTCTGAAAAATGCTTAAATGATAATAAGCAGAGCTGTTTGCTGGGGCTGTTTTAGGAAGCTAAGATTTTCAAGTTCTAAAGAAACCAAAAGCATTTAAGTCTGCACATTTTGCATGCAAGTGATGCTAGCTACTCTCTTCAAGTCAGAGTCACTGTGAAGGGTTGAATTTCATTTCCCAATAGAGCATAACAATCCACATAAATGGTAATATCTAAACAGAACTGTAAACACTTCATATATACATAAATAATAATCATAACAGTAATTATTAATAAATCTGAATGTAATGTGTATTTTTAATAAGCTTTGCCCTCTCACCACTTCTGTTTGTTCTGAGGGTTTTGAGATTTATTCATAATGAGAAGATTGTTACTCGCATTAAGAGGTAAAAGGTTTAACATACTGCAGAGGTAGGTGCATTAACTGCATATCCCAATAGCTTTTAAATCCTGTGAGGCTAATAAATGCTTGGAATAGCCATGCCCTATTGTAAATTCAACACACAGCCAACAAATTAAAAAACACTCTGTTCAGCAGTCCCTAACAGTCTGTCTCCCTTGAGTCTTTCCTTATTCACTCAGAAAATAATCTTAGATTCATGAATAAAAGTTTTGTCTTTCATTTCTATTTTTCCTCCCTGTAGACAGTGCAGGGCTTAGAATCAGAAATTCAGTCTTTAAAACAGTGTGTGGAATTCCTACATGCTCCTTTGAAAGACCAAAACGGACATTAGTATCTTTTAAAAACAAATTCTACACGTTAAAAAGAAGAGGTAACATTTTTTAATGTATATGCAATACCGAACAAAGCTAAAAAGATTCCTGGTCATTAAATGACCTGCAGTCTGCTCTAAAAAATTACAACTGCTCTTAACCAGTAATAAATTAATATTTACATATGAAGAATCCAGATTACCATCACATTATTCCAGCAGAGGGCTGGTGCAGTTGGTAGGAACTGAGGAAATTATATCTTTGTAAGAACTTGGAACAGTGCAGTTGTGACCCAGGCTCTGGGACACTTAGTGATTAATCCTAGTGATTCAATTGCCAACCAGCAGCCTCGGTTTTCCAATTTTCTGAACAACATGTACAGCATGTGCAACTCTTTTGTAAGGTAATTACATTCCCCTACACGTTTCGTTGCCCTCTTTTCTTTTCCAAAAGATGCTTAGTCTCCAATCTTTAGTTCCTTTCTCCTAGCTTATCTCCTTGCTAATGACAACATCATTTTGTGCAACACACAACACAGATTTCACACTGGGAACACCTATTCCCTGGTAAGGAGACCAAGGTCACTGACCTGTTTCAGGCAGGCTAATGAATAGCTGTTGGCTTCTGTTTATGATTTTGGCCACCACAGCATGTTTCAGATTTGAGTCAGAATTCTACAACTGTAATTTTTGGGTTTTAGCAGCGCTTCCCAAAACATGTTCTCTTCGAACAAATTGTAAGTGCATACACATATGTGTGTGTGCACTAACATTTTGGTGGAGAAGCTGCTGATGGTTTGATTTATTCCTCTTCTCCTACGAGTATCTATCTGCAAGCTACAAATCAATGTTTTAGTGTGTAAGTATTTAATGTTGTTTTTACAAAACTAATTACATCCTAAGGCTGTTCTGAAATGCTGAGGCACTAGCACTCCTCTTTTGAACGAAACATTTTTCTGGACTTACTTGTGCAGGATCCACATCATTCAACATAACTACTGAAGTGCAGTGATAATCTAGGACCAGTCTCCAGAAATCTTTGACAGTATTTGGTAAGGGATGCTGCGTAACTATAAAAGCTGATGGTTGCTTGTAGCTCTGCAAAGAAGTAACAAGATGATGAGAAGAATGGTAAGAGAGAAAAATCCATTTAGCAGAATGTCAGTCATAGCCCCGAAACTTCAGGACTGAAAGCATACTTCTATTTTCTGTAGAATTAATATATTGTTTTCAGCTCTTTCCTGAGATCTTATATGCTTCAAAGTTAATAAACTGTATTTGAGTAGGATATAATTTCTGCAGATGTTATACTTCTAAAATGTATTTCATGCCACAGGCACAGAGTAAAATCATCAGAGGTTTTTCCTTCCAATGCAACTCCTACAAGATTTTGAGCAGCGGGTTTGTTTTGAGCTGTTAATGGACAGATTAATCTTGGCTGTTTGCATTTAGCTCTAAATTTGAATGATGCCTGTGAAAGGAAATATCTAGTTATTCTTCAGAAATATTGTTGAAATTCTGGTCTATCTGACAGCAGCGAGGATAGCCAGGGGATAAATTTCAGTGCTCTTTGTTTCTTTTAGTTCCAGAGTATGTCATTGACTGAGCTGTTTGCTGGAACTTTTCCATTGTGGATCTCAAAACAGCATTTTTACTTACATCCTTCTGAGTGTTGAAAGCTACTGTGGCCATACTGGGGCAATTGTTGGGAGGGGGTGCCATTGCTTTCATTAAGGAGGGGGGGAAGTCTCTACATGCCTTGACCTGAAGCATTTGCACCACTACAGAGATCCAATCAGATCAGCTACTGCAGGCAAATGGTGTGATTCCTGGGGCTGTCCTTGGCACGGCCAGGATTTGGACTTTGACTTGGCAGGTGCCTAGAGGATGGTGCTAGGCTCTTTTTGGTGGTGCCCAGTGAAAGGACAAGGAGCAATGGCCATAAGCTAAAACACAAGAAGTTCCAACCTCAAGGTGAGGAAGAATTTCTTTACACTGAGGGTGGCAGAGAGCTGGAACAGGCTGCCCAGGGAGGTCATGGAGTCTCCCTCTCTGGAGACATTCAACACCCACCTGGACATGTTCCTGTGTCACCTGCTCATGGTGAGCCTGCTTGGCAGGGGGGTTGGACCACATGATCTCCAGAGGTCTCTTCCAACCCTAGAAATTATGGGATTCGTGATCCCTGTGGGCCTCTTCCAACTGAGGATATTCTATGATTCTATGATCATTCTTTCACAGACAGTCACTGAGAAGACCACAGAAAATTATTCCACATCTGTTTTGGGTGCAGATGCAGACATGCAGAACTTTGGTTCTTTGTTTCAGCACATGGCAACCAGCAGGTAATGATGCTGCTCCTACAGTAGGCAGCTGCTTTTTATCCTACCGGACCTGCCTTGCTGGGAGTTTCATGCAGATGAGAGATGTCCAAAGGGGTCTCCATTAATCACTCAATTAGAAGGCTCTGAAGTTTTGTTTTTTTTTTTGAAAACTATTCTGAAACTCATTCTGGTACTGAATAACAAAAACTATGCTTGCTACCCCTTTTTCTTGAAGTGAGCTCTGAAGGCTTACATGAGGTGATTTAACAACACCTCAATGGATTCAAGTGGAGAGGGTGAAACAATTAATCTTGCTTGCTGGAGATTGAGTATTTAGAGAGATGGACAAATGTCTGCTCTTGTCCATCAGTGCAGGGATGCTGCAGAAGCCTGGCTAAGGTGCTTCAGGTGGAAAGCAACCCAAATCTCCTCCTCCCTTGGAGCCTGTTGCCCAGATACAGTTCTGTATGCAGCCCATTGTTTCAACAGTGAAGAAGGGAAGCATCTTCAAAGCAAGTATTAAGGCCCTGCTTTTTCTGAGCATCACTTAATTCACAGAACAAAACAGTACTGAAATCTCCAAGAAAGAAGGCAATGCAATGGCACAGTTGCAAACTGCAGACTAAGGCAGCTCTGTTCTAATGTGAAATGTCATTGACCTACTGTGAGAAGCTAGACAAGTCACTCAAACTTCTGTTCTCAGTTTCTCTACATAGATAAACACAAAGATACATTTTCCTACATTTTCACAGGAGTGTTTTGAACTTGGGCTTATTTTAGGTAAAGGCTTTGAGAACTTGGAAGGAAAGAAATGAAAAAGCTGCAATAAACTGTTATTACTCTAGCTTCACTTTTTAAAAGGCCATTTACAATGTGTTCCTTCCTTACGAACCTCCGTTTTCTTGTTGTTTATGTGTTTGACAACCATAATGACTATAGCTGTAAATCGTCAAAAATAGGCTATAAATATCTACAGACTGTAAAGGCAGTTTAAGTGACTTTTTTACTGTTACTAGATTACAAGGATTAGAATTCTCATAGATGCATTTGGAAAAAAACTCCACACACACATGAAGAAGAACCGTTCATTCAAATAGAAATACTGGGAAGGCTAAAGTAATGGCTTGTGTACTATCTTGTGTTGACAGACAATTAATTTTTTTGTTAATTACTGTTTAAATTATAAACAAAGGGAACTGAAATATTGCTGCAAACCTTATTATTCTATTTAACTGCCTCAGTCTCTTAATAGGTAACTCTTGTTTTCCTAGGCCAGATGGTTAAAAATTCAAGCACTAGGGAGAAATCCAGACAGATTTAATTTATCAAAAACTCCCTGAATTGCTGAGCATGGCTTTGGAACCTTGGCTGTGACATAACATATGTACGATCCTAAATATACTTGGGAGTTTAAAGATTTTGTGCCCTGCTTCTGGCAAACAAAACAAGCTAGAAGGTTTTCAGTCTTCTTATGCTGCCTCCATTTTCTAGCACGGCTCAGTTTGGAGGGCTGCTTATTGCCTTTTTATTTTTAATGACGTGGTGGAGACTTACATCCATCAGTGCAGCATTGATGTAGTTACTGCTTTCCCCATCTATCGTGATGAGGAAAGGCAGGCATCTGTCTGGAGGCAGCACATCCATACAGCGATTCTTCTCGTGGTTTCGCGGCAAAAGCGCGATGCTGCAGTCCTCAACGCGCAGCGTCGGCGTCACCATGTTTAAAGTCTTCCAAAGAGAGTAAACAATGCAACGGAAAAATTAACACAGCAGTGAAAGCAACCCCAAATATTTAAGAATAGATCAGCTCAGCATTCAGTTTCAGTGGGAATCAATATGCAGAGAAATGAAAACACATCACAGTCAGCAGGGTTGGGAAGCAGAGAAATCCTGGAAGCATACAATTATGAAAAATAACCTCAGAGACAGCTGCAGAGTGGCCTGCCTTCTGGAGAAAGGACATTGGAAGGATCCACATACTTCCCTCGAGTAAAAAGAGTACTTTACTACTGCCCCACTGCATTATTTTATGATTCAGCATAACTCAGTAGAGATGAGTGAAGTTATTTTTCCCTTTTTTGCAGTCTTTCCCTCCTAGACCTGTTACAAAATTCATATGGCTATAAAAACTTAAGCAGAAGTCATTAGTATAGCTGAACTCTACAGCTTCTGGCAATGTAAGCCACCACTTACCCTAAATTCCTCTTTGATCTGGCTCGAGTTTGTCTGAGGATCTAGTTTATTCATTTCATAGTAAGCAGACCTAACTTGAGAAGCTGGAATAGATGTGTCCCCACAAAGACAGGCTTCCAGGATGGCATCATGGATGAATACATACTGTTCCTGGTGAAGCAATTAAAATAGATAGTTACTGACATGGAGTGCACAGACCATTAGTATTTTGGTAAATAAAACATAGCAACTAATATGGTTGCTACTTCTCTCTTCAGTTTACTGGCAGTGAAGCAAGACCAGAAGCAACAACCACAGTTTCAAAAACTTTATCCCACTCATTCAGAAATGAATATATAAAGACTGGCTTAAACTAACTACAAGTAGTTAGAGAAGTGCAGTAACACTCTGTAAAAAAACTCGGAATGTTTCTGGCGTCCTCATTCCTCTGGGCAGCTCTGTAGGTGCTATCATGAAAGTAATCCTCAACAAGATGTTGAATGAATAAATCCTTCCCAGAAAGAAAACATGCCTGATTTTCCTTGTTTTTTAAGAAACATTGTGAACCTTCAGTGAAGCATAACTGTGCACTTGCTTGGGCAGCGGTTCCTCAGGTTTGTGCAGAGATTGTTTTCTGCATGTGACTCAGTTAGCTACTTTCTGGGGGGTGCCAACTACAAAGCTCTATCTTTAAGGGCTAGAAGAGCATTTTTCTTGCAAAGCAGTATTCCAGTAGATGAGCAATACCTCGGTCTGCACCATGTTAACTCTCCGGGATCGAAGCTCTCTCACGCAGTTGTAAATGTCTACAACGCCTTCACGCTCTGCCATATCTAGCATGATGTCAATGACAATGAAGCATCCAGTTCTGCCAGCACCAGCACTGAAGTAGAAGAAGAGCACAGTTAACGTGCAGCAGTGTATTGGAAATATGAAAGGTGTAAGAGTTCATCTCACAGGTATTTGATCAATTGGATGATTACTGAAATTGAGCCAGGCATTTGCAGGACTTCAGGCACTATTTTTTTATTCTCATTTATATATTGTATATATGTTTGTTATATATATAATATATCTATTCTTGTTTACAGTTATGCTTTGAGTAAACCTCCAGTGGCTTCAGCAACCTCTGTGAGGAATACACATTAAAGAAGAAGCAAAAGTAGATCTTGAGTTTAAAGCAAACCACAACAGAGAGATTTCTGTTTTACCTACCTGCAGTGAACAACCAGAGGCCCAGCATTTGGTGGACTCTTGGATTTGACCTGCCGTACAAATCCCAGCAGGCCCGTGGCATGGTAGGGGACACCATGGTCTGGCCAGCCCGTGAAGTGGAACTGACGTATTTCCCGAATCTCATGAGCACCTCTCTGTTGAAAAGACAAAGGTTGAAATCTTCAAATGCCTGAGCCTTGCTGAAAAGCATCCACCCCCTACCAACACAATCTGTACAGACTGCTGGAGAGCCTCCTCATAGCAGGAAAGCAAGTTCAAAGGTTAGGTATCATCTGGTTTCAAAGCCTTCCAACAAAATTCAGTAAGTAAGCACTAGATTGGTCAGAAACTTTTAGCAACAAGAGAAATGCTCATCTCTATATTTAAGTACTAGGCTGCTTTGCAAACTGTGGCCTTAAGGTGTATGCTATGATCACAGAACAGGTCAGCAGCAAGGCTGAACACAGAGCACAGATGACTTTTTTTTTCCCCACTGCCCTCCACAGGGGAACTACAGGGAAATCAGGCTGACTTCAGGGAACTACAGGTTCAGCATAATTTTCCTTATGGTTTGTCTCCTTCATTGGTACGAAAGAAAAAGCTCAGTAACAGTAAACCATTTTGCACCTCCAATCATAGGGGCTGTGTTTGTAGCCCTCCACATGCTCACCCTTCAGGTGATTTGCCACAGTCTACGAGGACACGGATATGGTGAGACAGGTATGAATGAGAAGCCGATTGTGTAAGCAATTTCCCATGTGACTTGGGGGAACAGTCTGGATATTAGAAGTGTGTACGCTAAGTTTTATTTTCTTACTGCTTGTATTTTCCCTTCCCCCTCTGAAAATGTAGCTGCCAGTATTTTATTCTTATTAGAAAACAGACTGGAGGTCATCATACATAGTTCATAAGCAAACAGCAAAATTATGGCATATCATGTCTAGGCTGGACTAAATGTCAACAATATTAGTAACTGGTAGTTTACAGCTTTTCTTCTTAAAGATGTATTTCCTGTCTTGAGCTGGTTTGCATATAAAAGGTTTTATTCTCTTTGACTAATAAGTAATACAAGCTTCCTAATTTACTGCTATTATGCATTAGTCTGGGATTTTCAGTGGTGGAGACATTTTGGACATTCCAGTGCTACAGGACTAGAGAGGACTTAGTGTATGTTGGAGTCTTTGATGCTTGGACAGCTCAGGCTGGGGGTCTGTGGAGACAGGGCATCTCTGGAGACAGGGCATCTGCTCAGAGGAATATCTCATCTCTCCTGGACACTGACACAAAAATGCAGGCAACGGAAAAGATTAAGAGCAAATGAGGCAGTGGTGTGGACTGAGTAGATCACACCCTTAAAACAGAAATGACCTTATACCCTAAAAACCAATTTTAAAACATATTGAAATCCAGGAACAGACAAAACAATTTACATTTTTAAGACAGTCTAGCAAACACATTCGAATACAACTTGGTCCCTGCTCTCTGGGGATTTTAGAGCGTGTTAGTTAACACATCTCTGCTACTGTAAGCAAGGCCTTCAACTCTGTAAATAGCTCTGCTTAGCTGAAGGCAGTGTCTCAAACACTTTTATATTGCTTGTAACAACTGCCCATGACCCTCAAAGAAACAAAGATCCCATAGAGAAAAGCAATGCCATGACTATACAAGCTGAGGACTGAAGTGAGTATCCCATACAAATTCTTCATGCTGTATACAGCTGAGATTTTCAAATCATTTACAAACAACAAACTGCCCCACCAAAGCAATGTGCCTGGCTGCTACACTGATCAGGTTATGTCCTGTACATCTCCTGCCTTGGTCGTGAAAAGGCTGTCTGTCAGGCAGCCTGCATTTTTGTCTGTCATTGTTTACAGCTACTTAGGAAAGGTTTTGCATAGTACACACTTTCATAATGAGTTTTCTTATTATATCTACAAAGGAATGATTTTTATATCTAGCTTTCCTGCTGGTTTCTAAACCCAAAATAGCACACAATTGCATGAATCCTAAAAGCATATGCTCAGCTGGGAAAGACTACACAGCTGAAACAAACAGAAGATGGTGTACACTGCTAAACCCTAGGATGTTAAAAAATTCTGTAAAAACTTATGCTGCTGCTGTATGTTAGTATTCATGTATGACTTATTCATCTGAGTTAACTGTTGTGCTGTAAAGAAACTGCTCCAAAGGAACTGCTTATTCACACAATGCAAAGCATATCTAGGAAAGTCTTCAAAATCAGACTGCACTTTTGGGTTCAATTTTCTCAGCATTATCCCCCTACTACTCAATACCCATTTAAAAAAACCAAACCTGATCCATTTATCTTCAAGTAAATAAACTTCTGAATTATACTTAATGAGCACATATGAGATGTTCATCAACAAACAAGGATGGTCAGAAGGGACTAGAGGTCTTGAAGACTTTGATTCCTCTGATTATCTGAATATCTACGAGGGAGCTGCAGGCCACAATTAGATCTTCCTCACCCCTCCTCCTCATGTCTACCACAACGGACAAGGCCAGTTCTCTTAACTCCACTCTTGCAGTTCATATGTGCTAAATCTTTAATCATTCTGGATTTCAGATGCTGTCCCCAGAAGTCACCCTGTACTGACAAAGGCGTTAGGCCACCTAAGGCACAGAACTCTGCGATTTTGCCTGTTGAATTATTAAAGTTCCAGTCAGTGAAATCTGCAAGTCCTTTGGAACGGAGGCTCCAGTGTTAAGTGTTACAATACCACCTTTCAATTAGCATTATCTGCATGTTTGGTTAGAGTGCTCTCTGTCTCAACATGCACCTTGACTTAGGGAAGGTGAAAAGTATCAATCTCAGTACCTCAAAAATATAAACTTGAGAGAATTATGGTGAAAGAGATGTACAGACTTGATGTTCCAGCACCATTGGAGGAGTTAAGAAATATGGAAAATAGAGTAAAAACAAATGTACTTTACTCAAACTACAGTGACACTGCTTTTAGAGGCTTACTGAAAAACTACCAACTATTAAAAAGCAGTGTCTAAAAGAAATCTTTTCAGACGGAGATTTTTAAAAAGAAATAAAATGTTTAGTGCCTTTTATCTCTATCTGTTCTAATGCACTTATTCAAGACAGTTTGGTTATGTTCAACTGTAAAATCCTCTAGGTCTTTTCTTCAGTCCCAGTTAAGAAGCGAAAAGCTAACATCAAAGCATGAGCTTAAAATTTGCAGAATAGAAATCAACCAGTGCTTCATCTACTTCAAAGTGTCGCCAACGTTTCTCATCTGTTTATTAAAAATACCTAAATGCAAGGAAACAACAGGCTTGAGTGAATTCAGTACACAGTATGTATAGTGGTAAACATGATACAATATTTCAGTTCATTCAAATCACGTAATTCTATTAGCATTACCCTCAGGTTGCTGTATTGATGCATATTTAAGTATTAGATTGAAGAATAAAACAGGAAAACCCCCTAATTCCTTTGTTACTCTGGTCGTGTGTACAGAGACCCTGTGGGGCAGTCTTTCTGGCAGTTTCAGGTGCCTGGGTGCAGAATTCTTTGATACTAAATATTATGTTCTTCTAACCCATAAATGATTACTCTTTCATCATTAGAGAGAACCAATAAACCATGGGTACTACAACTAAATCAAAAGAAGCTTCCTAAGCTAATTAGTTGAAAATCTACTCATGGTGATGGAGCATTACTTCGGTGTGCCAGTAGGAATATCTAGTCTTACCAAGGAGGCCTTTTCCTTGGTGTTCTGCAACTCAAATGGGTCCTGATACATACAATTAAAGTATTTCTGTCCTTTAATGAATTTACATACAATTAAAGCATTTCTGTCCTTTAATGAATTGTGAATGAAACTGCTGAGTTGACACAAAATGCATGGTACACTTCACCATTGACCGACCCTGCCTGTTCTCACTTTCAGTGAGTACCTTATTTGTTATTTGTATGTTTTCCATATACTGCAGCTGGGGAGCTGTAAGTTCTACAAGCTACAAAGCACCAAACAAATAATGTGTTGCATTATTCTAACAAACAGTAACCTGACACACTGATTGGAACTCTGCATGTAAGGACGGAGTCCACGTGAAAAAGGAAATTGCCTTGAGAAAAACAGCCATTTCTTCCAACTCTGTCTCTGCAGACCAGGCACACCCCGGCCCAACAGACAACCATATTCTCCACCACAGACTTCTGAATAATGTTGCATGCAGCCTCTAGTACAGACAGATAATGATTGTGGGGAACGTAAGATACGAAAGCAGCACAAATGTGTTTTTCAATTGATTGCCGGGAGGGAGGCTTCGATTTCTCCTAGGCAAGGAACATCACTTTTTCTAACTCAGGCAGGGGCCAACAGTGATGAAAAGCACAGAACAGTTGCTGCATTTGAAGAAGAAAGACACAGATTACCATAAGAGGGCGGTAGTCGTTTACCCAAAAATACCTACAAACTCAGGATGTCAGTCAAAAGATTTAACTTTGCCTTGTTGAATCTGTATGTGCGTTACTTTGGCAGATATTACTGTATTTAAGAAAACTGAATTTGGAAACTTACCTTTTCTACAGCAAATGTTCGAATCACATATTCAGCCAGCAGCTCTGTTTCTATTAGGGTAACTTTAATGTCTTTATATATCTCTGTGTCATCTGGCCAGTATTTGCAGCATTTGACCTTTAAAAGATACAGAAGAAATTAAGGTTCATTTATTTTAGAAGGTTCATACAGAATCCATTTGGGATTCTGTGCAATGATTTCTGATTTAAAGTTCAATCATGCACTAAACATTCACATTTTCTGCACGTGGAAACGCTTAATGTTTGAGGGACATTGCCTCTTCTCTTTATAAGACAGCTTTCAGAGTTGCACATGAGCTTTGTGTTGTGTGTAGTGAAGTAAGGCACATTTGTTAGGAGCACAAAGGATATTTATACCCTGCACAGTTCAGTTATGGTAACTGTTCATTTCCTGTGCTTTCCAAAGCAGAGTGTGCCCAGAGGGACAAATACCATCAGGAGTTTTTTCCCCAACCTCTACTTGCTGATTTGTCTTAAAAATATCTTCCTACCTCCTAAAATAAAAGTGTTTTGCAGACAGGAAGGAGACCTCATTGCAGTTCACAGCTTCCTCACGAGGGGAAGAGGAGGGGCAGGCACTGATCTCTGCTCTGTGCTGACCAGTGACAGGACCAAGGGAATGGCCTGAACCTGTGTCAGGGGAGGTTTAGGTTGGATATCAGGTCAAGGTTCTTCACCCAGAGAGTGGCTGGGCACTGGAACAGGCTCCCCAGGGATGTGGTCACAGCACCAAGCCTGACAGAGTTCAAGAAGCTTTTGGACAGTGCTCTCAGGCACATGGTGTGACTCTTGGGGATGGTGCTGTGCAGGGCCAGGAGCTGGACTTCGATGATGATTGTGGATTCCTTCTAACTCAAGATATTTATTGTATGACTCTGTATTTTCAGAAAAGCACCTGTTTTCTCAGATTAACTTTCTAGAGGAACTGATGAGAGGTCAAATAGCAAAATTCAGTGCTTGAAGTCAAGAGCTGAGGGTTTCTGCCCAGGCTTTAACTATTATACCTCTACATAGCTTAACTACTAATTCACTAGATAACTCCAAACATTTCGGGTAGGATTAATTTCATTTAGTTCAACCTAAATTGCTTCTTTTTAAAAGTGGGTGGTTTGAGGACTATATATGACGATGTAGATAGCTGACAGACTTAAGAATTTTCTCCTCTTTCCCATTTGTGTGGACAAAGTGGTGGGCTGGGAAGCTAACACATTACTTACATCTCTCTCTTACTCTGCTTTATCATGGTAATGTCTCTGCTATCACCACTGCATCTGGCCATCATCCAGTAGTGCAGTACGTGCTAGGAGTGGCATCTGTTATACATCTGCTGCATGGAACAGTTTCTCTCCTTCTCCCACCAAAGGGAAATTTTAAAATTGATCTTTTAATATATGTAAATCTAGTTTACCTAAAGATGCACTCAAATGAGTCAGGTAAAAAACTTGAGCACTTTAAATATTCAATGGAAAACTGATAGAAAAAAAAAAAACTTCACAACTGATAAGAGTATTTCTCAAACCTGTTTTCACACAAAAATATTTGGATTACTACCATGTTTAATCCTCAGCAAAAGGTAAAACAGATGAACGTGTGTATAAACATAGAGTGAAAACTGTAATGCAGGATTCAAATGATTTATTTATACAAATAAATTCCAGGTTCAGTATAGAAAGGATTATGCAGAGTCAAACCCTGTCCTGTCAAGAAGAAGAAAATATATTTTCTTAAGCATTTTTTTCCAGAATGTAGCTGATAATTGTGTACAGTCCTTCTTTACTGTCTGGATGGATGGGAGGTCTTGCCACATCACAGTAGTGACATTGGCTGATAAAACAAAAAGTTTGTCCAGGCAGGGTCATTAGTTCTGGCCCTTTTTCTGACTCATTAGCAGCATAAAATTTAAATCTGAATGGAACTGAGTTGAAGGGCTGGTAAAACACAGCCCCACATCAGGATCCTCTTCAGAGAAAAGGAGTAGCCTGGTCAGAAGCCCTGGCTTGCAGCCACAAAATTATATAAGAATCTTAACAGCTTGTTCCTGCTTACACAGCTGATGGAAAGCTCCTACAGCAGAGCTAAAGTTCAGGTAGCTTTATAAGCAGGTTTTTATTTATTTTTCTGTGCTTGTCTTCAAACCTAGTAACTGCATTAGTATTGGCTAAAAAAAATCCTTTATAGTCTTCACATTTCATCTGGTATTAAGGGTGGTTTCAGGATGACTGGCAACACCAGAGCTCCCTTCCATGGAGGGAGGCTTGGAGCTGGGACCCTGGACAATGCTCAGCACTCCTGTAACAGGGCAAGGGTAGTGAGACTGCTCCCCCCACCATGCTCAAGAGCCAGAAAGCTGACAGGGTGCCAGAGAGGAGGAGAAGGATTCCACCAGCCAAGGACCAAGCTGATTCCCAGGATCCCTAACAACAGGATCTCTGACAAATATGTATTCATCTCTACAACATATTTATCCACTGTAAGCAATGAACAACATTTCAAAAGCATTAAACATTGCTGCAAGCAGTTTAGTAGTTACTGCTGCTATCTATTGTTGCACCTACTTGATATTTATTCAGATCTTACCTTGTTCAGATATTTTTCCGAAAACCCTCTCCCAGAAGCTAAGTGAAAAACATTGAATGCTCATTGTTTTGTCTGTGTTTTTAAAAGAATCCAGAAAATTCACATTGTTCAAATCCCTTAGGCCAGCAAACTGACCTTTTTATAGTCATTGCCAGAAGCTCTTTGAAACAGGGTTTTCCCACCTATGGCTAAGATGACTTTTTGACTCTTCATGAAGAATAAGACAATTCACACTGCCTCTGGGCTGGAGCAACATACTGACAACCCCTTCTCTGGAGCTGATTCCCTTTTCCTGCCTGTTCACATATCCGTGCTGCAGGTGGAACCTGAACCACACGGAGAGGGCCACTGCACAGGAAGGCAGCAGCTGCAGCCGTGATCCAGGCACAGCACTGCTCATCAGCACATCCCTTTGTTGCTAACTTTAGCCTTGTTTCTTTCTGATGGGCGCCTGCCATCCTTGAAACAGCTCTAGTTTAGCAAAATAAACAAACGAGGCGGGGATGGGGGGAAGCAACCTTGGCTGAATTCAATTGCTCTTTCCTTGAAGGGAAACATGCCTGTTTCTAACTTGGTAAATCCAGACTGTCTGGATTATGGCTAAGAACTAGGGACAATTCGGAAAGACCAATTTAGAAGAGCACAGTCCCCATGTTCTTATGCCTCAACTGCTGGATTTGATTCCACTCTCTTTTAAACCTTGTTTAAGATGATACAGTGGAATAATTAGGGAAGCATTGAGAGATGCTGCACAGAAGTTATCGCCTTTTGTACCTCATGCAGCTTGGGCCCGCCGGGGATTTCTTACTCTGCTGCACAGGGGATTTTGGGCACGGAGCAGACTGGAGCTGAGCAGAAGGATCCATGACAACACAATTTCCTGAAAACTCTCCCAACTGGAATAGGGGTGGTAAAAGCCATGGGAACCGTGCCAGAACTCAGTCACAGCCACAGACCAACTGATGATTCACTCTCTAGCAGAGGAAAAAACACCCAAACCCAACTTTATTTTAATTCAGGCTTTTCTCCTACTTTTGGCTCTTGTTCTGCAATGCTCACACGTGCTGAGCTCTGGACCCAAGAACTCCATGGACTCCTGGTGAACCAAAAGTCAAGTAAATGCTTAAAGATCCATCTCCCGTCTCCTCTAGGACTACCCAAATAAATGCAAAGGTGTCTTAAAGACACAGATAGATCAACTAGTGTAAATCCAAATCACATTTATAAATGCTTATTGGATCAGGGCCTTTATTTGTACAAGAAAAGACAATTACAACAAAATAGAATATGGTTTTACTCATTAAATATGAGAAACACTGCTAGTAGCATATGTTCATTTTTTCTTTTTAGCTACTGTATCTTTTAGCTACCATAACTTGACGACTCTTTTCCATTTTATAAACATTTGGTACGTGTTTTACAAAAAAGCCTTACTAACAGAAGGTTTAACTAAATAATTGATACATGATTCCAAAACTGAATATTAAATGCACTAGATCTTTTTTTTTCCACACAGTTGCTACCATAACAGTAAATATCGTCCTCAAAGCAGAAAACATAATTTTGAAATCTCATCTGAGCAGAATTATAATTGAGAGTTTGTTCACATACACCCCACATTTATATCCTACCAAGATGCCAAAAAATACAGATGTTCATCACAAGATGAGATAAAAGGATGATTGCCAGAGACATAATGAAAATGCTCTGGTTTAATCTATTCATCCCAAGGTACACTGTCCAATTGTTTCAAACATGTTTATTTTACTAATAATTTTAGAAATTTGGAGAAGAGAATTATCTACTTCCATCCTCTAGTTCCATCCCCCAGTAAAATGGTCTAACGTGTGAAACTTAGAATTAAAAATGAAGGTGGAAAGTTGTTGCTGCTAGTTCTAAATATAACAAATAATGTAGGCTGTGGATGGCTAATGAACACAAATTGTGACTTCCAAAGGTGTATATTTAACCATTTGGCAATGTGACACATGTAGCTAAAGGCAGTAGGAAAGTCAGGACAGTAATTCATTTACCCAGAATTTTGGAATAGGAGTAATATTACAGACTTAATATGTGAGCTGGCTGTGAAATACACTTTGCAGTTCATACAGAACAGTTCAAATAACACTGATTATTCAAAGTTTCCAATTTCCTTTGGTTCTGAAATATTCTTAGCAAAATGGTGATATAACTGACTATGCCCTGCATGGATTGTCATTAGTGAAGAACAGTATTATACATTCTAATTTAAAATTAATCCTGAACTGAGTAATGATGATAAGTCAGACATAAATTCTGAAGTGAAACCTCTTGGCTATAAAATGAAACAGTCAACCATCCTCACTGGTAAAATTTTTAACAGATTTTACAGACATAGCTCAGATAACAGATACTTTTACTTAGCTGACTTGAGTTAAAATAAGTATTTTTATTTAAATACTTCTCAAACAAAAAAATGTATTACGATATGAGAACATTTTATATGTTATAAAACAACCTTTGACAGGAGATAAAACCTAGTCTTCCTTTTTTAAACTTTCTTCTGTTTGCTTTTGAGCAAGTCTGTTATTAGTTTTGTATCTCATTCTACAGCTTTCTAAAAGAGGTGGGGAAGACTATTGAGAAATACAGTATTTGAGATACTGTTTAGCACCATCAGATGAATGGGTCTCTGTGAAGTCAGCCAGCAGTCTTTATGTTGTTCAGAGCTGCCAGGGTGGGGAGAGGTGTCTGCAGAAATTTTACTAGCTCAGTCTAACTTCTTCCAGGGACGACTCAGAGCTGACATAATTCTCCACCTTCTGCTACCCTAAGTTGCCCCAATATTGCAGTTCTAAGTTGCCTGGTGGGTGTACTGTCATTCAGCTTCTGCCCTGAAGAATTAACTAGCTTTCTGGACACGTCCAGCAGCAGCCATAAATGAATGCTTTCCACCTGACAAAATGAGTGTGATCCCTTTGTTCTTAAGACTCAGGTATTCTGTTAGCATGCCATCAACCTGGCAGAGTGGGTTAGATGAAATTAAGATGACAGGTCAAACCCATGGTATGGCCTTCCTTTGACTATAAGGAAGATTTGGTCTACAAGAGTTGTTTTAGGGTAAGGCAACCCAAGGTTAGGCTGTTACAGTGTTCCTGCCTCCATTGTTAATACCAACAGAAGAATATGGATTGTCTCTGTTTCATTGCTTATTTTAGGCAATTTTGTGCACGTCAGTACAACCCTGGAAGAGGAAAGGCTGAGCACAGAACACATGAGAAGAGTGGTCCCATGCCAAGATGAAGGGTGGTTAGCTGGAGCTCCTCAAAGCCTGTCTTAATTCCTGACACAACTGTGAAATCATGGGCCTGTTTCTCAGATGCTGTGCTCCAAGGACCTGATGTGCCTGCATCGAGCAGCACAGCCTGTGCTCTGAACCATGCTTCCATTCCAAGAGCAAAATCCTGCTGTTAGCTGAGTACAGAGCACCACCTACTTAGAGGATTGCCTTCGGGCTCTAAAACCTGATCATCTGACGTTAGCACAGACAGCTCTACATATTACTCTACTGGGTAAAGTAAAACTGTGTCAGTGCCTCCAGGATACTTCTCCCTTCACAGAGAGAGAATTTCAAGAGACTGCTGAGGTGAGGAGACTTGCAGTTATGAAGCCATTTTGCTAACCCTGACATTTCAAGTAAGAACCTGAAGCCCTCCCCCTCGGCAAACTGCACCTGAAGTTGCATCCTACACCTTGGTGGCACTTCAGTTAGTCCAGCAAAGGGGTCAGTGCATTTGTGTATCCTTAAACCTCTTTTGTTCGTTTCTCAAAGTGAATTATCTCAATTGGATTAGTAAGCATTAAGATATTAATCAGTGTTGATTAACATTCTTTGAAACATAGCTTTTACTGGAGATGAGAATACAACTGAAAGCTGAACCCATGTCTTCCCTGAGTCACATGGGACATGCTGAATGCCTCTAGCTTGATATTCTTGTTCTGTTTCAAGATGCTAACATTGCTAACCTGGGCACATCTTTTTTTAAACGACTGCAAAGAGTCCTTCCTTCTCTTTCCTGAAGAACAACAAACCAAATTTTCCCTAAGGGCTCCTCCCCTACTGTGTATAATGCAGTAATGTACACTTGTTATTTCTGGCTAAAAATCTAGAAAGATGAAATCTGTTTTGATGACTGGAGGGGTTCACTGATTTGAAAGATTAACAATAGTTTTAAATTTTGATTGGTTTTCTGTTTTTCTCATTGATATTCTGTAAAAGTATAAACTGTCCTCTATCCAATAAGAGATACTGAAAATACAGCAAAAGCATAACAACAGAATATAATACCTTGTGCTTATGTACCATAAGCACAAGTCCCATTTTTTGGGGGTAAACAAGATTAGGAAAAAAGTTTCAGTGGATGGGGAAGGACACTATTTATATATTTAAGAAGCTGGGATTAGAATTATCTTGAGGAAGTGAATGGATTCATATAACAAGCTTTCCCCTCTTATTTATAAAATGTGGTTTCTTTCTTTCAGTAGAAAAGTTAAAATGCAACCTTAGTCACCAGTATGCATACAAACTCTTTGGCACACCTCCTAAGGAGCATTAACACCAGTATCCTGAATTAATTCCAGTGTAGGTAATTTGGCTTATTACCTTTAGAGGCAGTTTCAATTAGACAGAGTGTTCTTCCATTTATACTAAATACAAACGTGCTGTTTGTGAGACATGCTGAAGAGCCACTGTGTTTCACCTCTGCAAGATCACAGTATTGGGTGATCTGAATCTCAAATGCAATTTGAGTTTACCTTTGTCTATTAGAAGGATCTTCTGCATGGAAGATTCTCAAAACCTGTAAAATGTGTAAGTACGAACTTTGTAATAACTTTGTGATAAAAAAATTCCATTTTTGTTCTAAGCATAGGTGCTAATTCCATTGGAAATTTCACAGTTTTTATCTTGCTGAAATTTCCTAAGAAGATTTTGGTTTTTTCTTTTAATCTCTTTCCAGTAAGAAGTCTTTGGACAGGGTTTTATTTAGCACTTTTTCTGGGAAGTCTAATCTCTGTTGATAACACAAATTATCAATTAGATCTGAAGAAGATCTGGTTCATAAAGACTTTTGGGTTTTATTTGTTAAAGAAACGTATTTGAATCTGTTTAAGAAATGTCTCTTGAATGCTGACCAGTGTTGCACATCCTGAGAACCCAAAGACATGAGCATATGACTGCTTAGGGCTGTGCCCACACACGCTTTCCTAGGAAGAACAACTCTTTTCTGATACCATTCATCTTGCAACAAGTAATGCTTTTTATAGCAAGCCAGCATTGACGAGATATTCCCTCTGTCAGAAGACTATTGTATGGATCTCCTCACTATCATGTGCAACCCAATACTCTTTTAAGCAAGAAAAGTCAGACTTATCCCCATTTTTGCAGGGAATTGCCACATACATAACATATCAAGCACAGGCCCAGGCGAACAAGCCAAGGAAAAGTTAAACCCCCACTGTACTCTTCCTTTTCCCCTATGCAAATACAGCCCTTCCGGCTCTTGGGAGGAAAATGTCACCTAGGAAGAGTGTGAAATGACTATCAGGAAAGTACACCACTCCTGAGGGGTAAGATGGCAGGGACAGGCACTTTGGGAAGCACAAAGGTGTGGGCGCAGGCATAGGGGCCATTTTCACCAGTTCATGGCTGACCTTCATTCCCCTTCGTGTCACATCCATTCTGTTGTAGTCAACCTTGCTTCCTTTCACAAAAAAGGGTCTTTTGTGTGCTTATTAACACTATTAGCACTGGCTCTTTTCTAATTCCGAATAATAATTGAGAAATTCTAATTACTGTAATTACTATGCTCCTGGGGTGAGGTTTTATTTTTTATTAGTACTTATAGTGATTTTGTTTGTGAATACTTTGTTACATTAAAAGCACGATAGACAATCATAAGCCCTCGCAGTGCATTTATTTATAACCACCTCCACTGAATTTCGCCAGTGCATTTCAGCATTTATTAGCAGTTATTACTAAATTTCTTCTGCCTAAAGCAAGTGGGAGAGAAAGCGACTACTGAAAAATGACAAATAATGTGACATGCCAAGTTAGATTCTGCCAACTAAGTATTAGTACCAACCCAACAAGAGCAAGATGGAGGTGACAGCTAGATGGCACAATTGAATATATTCTAAATCTTCCCACCATGGCTCTTCAAGGAAGACAGAAATGTTTCAATGTGTGCAAACACTGAAACAAATCAAGCACAACCTGAGACTTTGGCTGGTACATAGAAATCTTGATCCTGTTCCCATTGCTTTTCTGGGCCTTTTGGAGTCTGCCCTCCAGAGCGGTTTTTTGGAGTAAGCAAGATGTTCCTCTGTGTCTATTTTAGGATCACCCTACATGATCATAACATCATCACACTGCTGGATAAAAATTTTTGTTTCTTACAGAATAATCCACCAGATTATGCTAAATCTCTCAGGTAAAGATGCTCCCTGAAATTACACTATTATCCTCAGTTGCTCTGCCACTTACAGCCATGGGCATGGTGGCCTCTTGCATTAATATAATCCAGCATACATTACTTTGAAACAGCTTGTTGTCACACTGATGTAATTATATGAGCATTGATTCTCATTTATGCTTTGTATCCATTAGTGTGTGGCTTGGAAAATTCTGATTCTTGGATCATTATCATTAATTACTTGCCATTTTCTTTTTGTGAACTTCACTGTGAGCTTTGAAAAGTTGTTGATCCTGGCCTGAAGAAGACAGAGATCTTTTTTGCTTCAAGGGCTGCTCATTTGTTCAGGGGTTTTTTTGGTAAAAGTTGTTACATCAACCTAGGCCAACCTTAACTAAGAGCCACTTCATCATCCTTTATCAAAGAACTATTCGTGCAACTCAGCAGTGCTTTTTCTAAATGACTGTGAGACCTTATTTAGATTTTTAATAAACAGTCACATTCTAATGAGGTCTTCATAAAACTGACTAAATATGTTTAGAAATCATTAGCTTAAATTATCGGTACAAAAGTCTCCTTAGGGAGCCCTGCAGATTTTGTGATAAGACTTGTGGCAGCTGGATTAGTGTAAGAGCACAAGCTAGTTCTGAATTTCCACCCCAGCAGTGTAGATGTGAGTGACTGGGTAACAGGCTACTCGATAAAGAGCTAAATGTCCCTCAGGTGGGTTCATTAAAGAGAGAAAACAATCAAAACACATTTCGGTGCCATTTAAATACCAGGTGCACAGCAGTCTGCAGGTGCCAGAAACATTGACAAGGGTCCCTCGCTGGAACACACAAGAGCTCAAAGGGATGTGTGGTTCTGACAAGTGTGCCTCAGATAATGACAGATACTGGCAGATGTACCCGGACGCTGCTGCAGGGTAATGTGGGGACTGAGTCATTTGCAGCAGGTGCCTGCATTAGGGACAGCCTCATGGTGATTCCTCCAGCAGCAATTAAAACAGTCCTGATGCATAATGCTCCAGGGCAAGAAGCAAGTTCCTAGCACTGATTTAATGACCATCCAGCCAGTCCTGGTAAACAAATACACATACGCCCCCTCAATGATTAATTCATGAAGGCTGTACACCGTGTGTCAAACATGTTAAATTTTGAAAATTCCTGTTTCCTGCAAATGCACAAGGATTTTTCTCCTTGCCTTTCAATGGGTCAACACGGTTAAAAAGTAAAAATAAAAAACACCCATAAATTTTATACCAGTGATAGCAATAGAAACAGAAAACTTCAAGTTTGGGAAGGTTATAAAGTTTGCCTTACAGGAATGCTACCAAAAGTTCATTAAAATCATTACTAGTCAAGGTGGCACAGAGCTTGTGTTAGGGGTTGCGGGACAGATGGTGTGTTTGTAATTTGCCTCCTTGTTGCTGATGATTCCAGCTCTGGGAGTGGCACAAAAACACCAATGGAGGAGTGAGTGCATTGTTCTGTGGCTCATAGGATTTTATTTTCATTAAAAGCTCGTTTCAATTTCTGCTCTCTGATCTCACCTATGCTGGCCTCCAGAGAAAGTAGAAAACAAAGTCATTTCTACCACTGCCAGAAACAACAAAGCTGCAGATCTGTATCCCACTAGGACTCTTGCACCCTGAAGAAATCTCCACAGTGGCACAAGCCATTCCTTGCTGCTGTGGGAATGTGCTGTGCACCTAAATGCTGTGAGCAGAGGCTGCCAGCACTGCCACCAAGACTGGTGTCTCCCTTGCTGACATCTGACAGTTCACTCTAATTGGTGCTTGCAAATACTGACTTTGGGAAAACAGCATGTGGTTTCATGCAGAATGCTGTTTTTGCTCTCAGGCTTGTTTATTCATACCCTGAAAACATCCCTTTTTAAGTTGTTCGCTTGGGCACTTATGAATGTGTATAAAGCTTTAACAAAGAGGTTTGCTGGAGAGCTTCTGATTCTTACAAATCCATCCGTTTGGAATTGATACGTGACCATCCAGCTATTTCTACCTTCTTCCTCACTCAAGGGACTGCATTTTTATAAGCGGCCTCCATGATCCCTCTTTGTCTCTGCAATTAGTGGTACATGTGTTCCTGCAGCAGGTGTTAATTGCAGTCAAAATCCCCATCTTTTTTACATCTAAAAATAATACTGGCACTTGATCTGTTAGCAGGCTTGAGCACACAGATATCGAAATGTTAGGATTTATATTATCGGTTCACAAAGGACATATGGAAGAATAAACTGAGATTGTAAAACTGGACTTGCTCAAAAGGACTTAAACTCACACCACATAAACAGTGCTCTCTCCTAATGCAAATGCCACAGGGCAGAGGGGGTATCAGATACTCCACCAGTGTGAAATTAAAAACACCTCTTAAAACCGTGCTGCTCAAACCAAGATGTGTGCACTTGACTTCTTATTTCAACACTTCGATTTACAATAATTGCAGCAGTTCCAATAAAAGCAGTGGGATTTCTTTTCATATCCAATGAAAGCTATATGCCAAATTCCCAAGCAAATTTTCTTGAAATAAACATCCCAGATGAGAACTAAGACAGCAGGGCACAGACAAAGCCGTAAATGAAAAGACTCACTTATTGACAGTTTTGTGAAACAAAGAAAAGGGTTCCATTCAATACTTGTTGAAAACAAAATTAGCCATAAAGATTAGAGTAGGAGGCCTACTCTAGAAGTTACCAAGCAAAGAAAGAGAAGCACAGAGTATCAATCAGGTAACTCAAGCTTTCCTTTACTATCCAGCTCCCGAACATGACCTCCTGATCAACGAACAGTGCACAAATGTGTAAAACTGATTTTTTCTGTTTTAGTCCAGAAGGCTTTCAGAAGGAAGGAAAACCCAAACGACACCAGTATAGACAAATATACCAAGAAGAAATTTCATAGTTTAACTTTTTCTCAGATATCTGTTTCAGAATGACTCCCCCTTAGCCTTCCTTAAAAAAAAATAAAGAAATTATTCCATACCGTGTCCTGCAACAAATTTACTAATTTTCTTAAATGAAATGGTATATCTGAGATATGTACAAACATTATGACACCTCCCCTCTTTGTCAGTCTTTGCAGACTCTGCTGTACAGAATGCAGCTTTATCAGTTACTTTTTCATTGTGCTAATGTTATCAAAGCCAAGCATCCAAGGCATGTTTAAAATAATTGATAACAAACCTCTCAGCACAGGCAGTCATACATATTTTATGTGCTATACTTAGCATGTAAGAAGCTTGTTGGTCTATTATTTAATTGCAAAAAGCAAACACCTTGGACGTCTTTCATCTTTTTAAGTACCAAAACCACTTACCCTTCCCACTTCTACGAGATTAGTAACCATGATTATGCTGGCTGTGTTTTCATGCCATACCATTCTCCAGAAGTCATATATTGTCTCCTGCATTGGTCCTGAAACAATAAATCAAGTGAAAGGTTACTATCTGAAAGTCTCATGATTGGAAGCTTGTCTCTGGGGAACTTTGTGAAACTGTGACTGTACACATATATTCATATCACTAGTATCATATTTTTCATTTAGGGTCGGTCAATTTCTTTTCTGTCATCCTACCTATCTGCATTTAAGTATTTTTCTCCTGAAATAGTGTTCTGAACTAACTTTCTCCAGCACTTAGGTATTTATCTCCATAATACCCAGAAGTGGAATTATAAAAAATGGATAACATCACTCTTTCTTTTAGCAATTGGATGATAACCTAGGGAAGGTGTATTTGGAATGAAATGAGCCTCAATGGACTATGTGGCCTTTCCTGGTTTCTAATATTTTTCTTAGTATACACTATCCATCAAATTAGCCCAGCTCCTAAATTGTAGTTCCTGAAGTAAGACAGAAGTTATAGTTTTGGGTTTTTTTTGCTGCAGTGTATCACTTTGCTAAACAGTGGGGAAAGCAGCAAAGAAACCTGATGTGCCACAGTGGCAGGTTCTCTGCCCTGCTTTCCCCAACCTGTGTGCTTCTGTTCATAAAGGGCTTCCTCCAGCATTGTGCTGAAGCTGGGTACCAGCTCACAGGAAATGCTACAGAAATGTAAAATGTTGAGAAAAAAACCACACCTCTTTGTGTGCACCTGGTACTGTCTGTTTGTAGCCTACGTGTCTTACCCGTAGTGCTTGGTGTGCCACCCCTATTTTAAACCAGTGCTTTAAAATCACTGAGCCAATAAGAGTAAACAATATAAACTGTAAGCTTAACATCCATACTGAATCCGTTACTGAACCATCACATTGCAGTAAACAATTACAGGCTTATTTAGAGGAATGACTTGGATCAGCTAATTGGAGAACAAATGGATAATATATTGGCCTAATGTTCCTCTAGTAAAGAAGCCAACACTCTTCAAGCATTACCAAACCATACAGATTGACAGATTGATACCACTGACAGATTTGGGCAATTTGGCACCCATGCTGTGTACTTTGAGCTCCCTTTGAAAATAAAATCTTCACTCTGAAATCAAATATTTAGTGGAAAATGTA
>WAAE01024116.1:0-35242 GCA_013400495.1 Nicator chloris
GGGCCCCATCACACATAACTTGGGAAGATGAACTCTGACACTCCAAATGTCCCCTCCTTTCTCCTTCTTCCCTCTGTTTTAAATACTGAGCCTGATGTCATATCTTTGGAATATCCCTTTGGTCATTTTGGGCCATCTGTCTTGGCTGTGTCTCCTCCCAGCCTCCCAGTCATCCCCATAGCAGTACAAGAAGCAGAAAAGGCCTTGGCTCTGTGTGAGCTCTGCTCAGCAATAGCAAAAACATCCCTATATTACCAACCCTGTGTTCAGCACAAATCCAAACACAACCTCATGCCAGCCACTGGGAAGGAAACTAACTCCATCTCTGCTGAAACCAACACAGTATCATTGCAGATGGTGCATTGGTGCTTCAAAGGCTGAAACTCAGCCACCTCTTTTACCATCTGCAGCACAAAAAAATGTTATGAAAGAAAAAATCTAATGCCAAAAAGGAAGATGCCAGAATTTTGATGACAAATATAGAAAGTATCTGTTAATGAAAAAATCTGTAGCTTTTAACAGAGAATAACTATAGGCATTTTATTATGGCAAATATCATTATGGATGAGCTGTTGATTTTTATCAATTATACAGTCTAATGTTTACAAACCATTCTGAGAATATGATTTAGAAAACTGTAGAATTTTAGACTGACAATTGCTATTCTATTAGTGTTGGTGCACTACCTCTTTTACCTCACAAAAAGATTGAGACAGAATTGGGGCAGGAATTCACTGCCTGGATCTGCAAAGTTCCTATGCAGGCAAGTTATCTGTCACTCAGAATTAAGATTCTGTTCAGGAGCAAGAAGACAGGAAAATGAGTTTCAGTTGATCCCAGTGGCCAAGAAAAGTGGATCAGAGATGGAGGGATAGAGTGATGGAACCCTATTGAGAGGTTTAATAGGGTGCAACCTATTAAAAATATTTGGTATACAGGATGGTGACTTCCAGATTGGCACTAAGCAGCGAAGAAAAGAGAAACATGATTCTACTTCCAGCCAGACCCTGGCACTCTCCCTGACTGTTATTGACTTAATTCCAGGTTCTTGTGTACTCTGCCTTCAGAGTACACAAGCTTAATTTTCTCCCAAGAGTCCCTGCAGGCTGCTTGTTTCCATGTTCTCCCCTCAGCTGACCAGGGCTGTGCTGCCAGGGCTCAGTTCCCTTTTTCCTCACCTGCCTCCTTTTTAACCTCGAGAAAGTCATAAGGGAAAGTGATCCTGATCCTCAGGTTTAGGAGACTAATTCTCACTCCCTCTGTTTCTTTACATGTCCTAAAGTCTGTCAGTCTTGTCAATACAGACTAGCTTGGTCTCATGCCAAAGCCAGGAACACTAGGTGCCTTGTAATGAGCCTCACACATGCCAAGTGGATGGGTGGAGGATCAAAGTGAAGTGCTGATGTCAGGGGTGTTTTATGTCTGACTCAAAGGCTTCAGCACTCAACTCTGGGATGGTCACAAGCTAAAACACTAACCCACACATTATTTATTCTGCAATTTCTCAGAACACCACTCGGTGTGAGAACATCCCTTTTGTACTTCAAAAGGGACAAAAGAAATATTAAAGAAGATGTCCTTAGAATTGTCATTGGTAAGACAGACTCTTAAAAGAAGGTAAGTAGAATTCAATTATGTTTCAATGGTGGCTGTTTGTCTGGAGAAGATAATGTTGATTCTGCCTATATGAAGTCTTAATGTATATGGGGGACTGAGTTGACTCTTAGGCTGACTTAGAATGCAGACATATAGGAAAGCAGGAAGAAAGCACTATAACTGTTTATATTTCTATTAATGGTAGAAATGGTGATGGGGTTGTCAGTTCTTTCAGATATTCTGGAGGCTGCCCAAGGTATGTCACTTCCAAACAGATATTATTAGCTATTGACCACTCACAGCTGGTTTGATGCCATGGTCAAATTTTTACAATAATCTTCTGTTTGTCTTCATAGAAACCTTTTATCTGGGATATATATGGTACTTCACAATTTTGAATATTTTAACATGTTGCTGTTAAAGATGTTGCTTGGTCCCAGTGTTCTCCATAGTCCGAATTTTGTTTGAGGATTGTGATTCCAGACCACTGCCTTCTCCTGTTGGTGGTTTTTTATGTCCTGCATATTCTTTGACTTGAATTGATACTGCTTAAGAGTACTGGAAAGTTTTACACTCAGATGTACCACGTTGCAGTCCTTTTAGTTATTTTCTTCAAGACTTCAATAGTAATTTACCTTGAAATGCACATTTAGTGACTTGACCCAAAGGAACACCTCTTTTGCTTCCAGGAAAATGGTTGCTTGGAAATACAACATATGGAATCAATTTGTATTAGCTGGAAGAGTTACTAAGAAGAAACTGTGAGGGGTTTTTTTTTACACCATAACCACTCTGCACTAAACAGCTTTAACAGGCACTCTTAATGATTACCCCACATTTAAGGCTGATGAATAGAAAACTGTATTTAGGCATAGTTTTTTACACTTCATGGGAGTTTCACTAGGTCTGCTGTTTTTATGTACTTCTTGTGAGGTGAGGACTTACTTGGCCTTAAAGCAAATGTTGGGAGTGCTGAGTAATTCAGCACAAGATTAAAAACCTCCTGTGGACAAACACTAGGACAGTCAGAGTGTCCTGTACAATTTTAGCCACTGGTCTGTCTGTAACTGTGACCAAAGCACAGACATTACTTACTCACTCAGCAGTGATGCTGTCAGCTCTCTCCTGTCTTCCTCCCTAGAGACAATTTTGCAGTAATTGAATTTTCTCTTGGATTTCACAAGATCCTGCTCATATATGCATAAAACAAGCCAAGCCTTACCTCACAGGTAATCCATTGTTAAGAGAGTCTGTGAATAAGCTACAGTCAGTGGAGGTACCATGGGCTTCCTTCTTTGCACAGCTACTCTTTATATACAGCAGTAAACTCCATGACAAGCATGTGCAGCTATTAACAATTGAACTTACATGCAAATTTAGGGGTACATAATTGATTCTCTTCTGCATGAAAACATCTATACAACAAAATGTTAAACTTACTGATGTTTTTCTCATTTTATTCTATCTGTGTCTCACTTATCCTGATGGTTGAGAAATATGTCACTGGGAATACAGTAATAAAGCAGGAATATTTAGACTTTTTAGAAGACTGTAATCTTCTGATTTTTTTTTTTGTTTTTGTTTTTGTTTTGCTTTGTTTTATTTATTCATATGGACAATGTACTGATTTTGTTTTGGCCTATCTAAACTCCATAAGGAAGCTAAAAGCAGAGTTTTTATAACATAATTGTTATATCTCTAGAAATACTCTACCTGAGCAAATGCCACATGGCATGGATCCCTATTATCTTCTGTAACTACCCACTTCACAGTTCTCCTTATTACTGACTCTAGATTTGGAATTGCAAGAAGTGCTGAGATCTGCCCCAACACAGTCAGAAAGAGAAAGCACAAAAAAGTCCATGAAGATACAAGAGACTTCATATGTCAATTATGAGAAGCAATTACAGGTAATCAAGTGATTCTCAAGGAAGGTATTACTCATGTAGTTGTGAAGCTGTGCATAAGGCCTAAGACTTTTACAGCTTTTTGGGATGTTAAGTCTTGTGTCATGAAACCTAAAGACAGGTACCTGTTATGTTACCTCCTACAATCCCCAGGCAGGCTCCAAGCCTACACAAACACAGGTGGTATTTGCCTCAGAAACTTTCTAATGTAACAAAATGTCCATAAATACAAATGTAGACACTGGCATGTATCAAGCTGAGGTTTTATATTTTATGTGGAATAGCTTTGCTTCTTGTTAAAGGAAGTCTTTTTCTTGTCTCCTCATCTTTGCATAGTTCATGGAGAGCAGATACTCTGGGCTTGCCTGCACACTGCTTCTTTCTAACTGGCCTGATCCCAAACACTCTTGATTTTTATGAAACCACATCCTTCTCAGTCTCTCCACTATGAGAGTGCTCTTGTTGCTTCCTCCCTGTTCAGCACTGGTTAGCATGCTGCACTTAGCTCCTGCCCCCATCTGTGGAAAGGTTGTCTCTTCATGATCTGCTCTCTCTGTAAGTCTTGTTCAGGGAATTGTCTCAGGAGCAGAACTGATGAGGCAGCAATGGAAAGGGGTAGGAAGCCCTGCGAGGATCCTCCCACAAGCTTCTTTCCCAGGATAAAAAGAGAGCATGGATAAAAGTAAATGATGTAATAACCTTTTCTGCCACAGAACACAAGGTGTAACTAAGCCCTAGGGACGTGGAGGTAATGTTGAAAATGCTAATACCTTAGTGGATTTTTGAGACATCTTGATAAAAATTAGTGTCTAAAAGACAAATGTTGCAGAGTCGAAATGTCAGTGATACAGGACAATCGAAGTGTAAAGAGAGCAGGTGAGGCACAAGCTTGCACTTGAATTAAGCAGGTGTGTTGGCTAAATTAATTTCTGCTGTAATAGCATATAAAACATCAGCCCTTCAGCTGCTGAAATTGTGGGATATTTCCGATTACGATAGATGTGAAAGCAAAGAGACATATTAATGGTTATTACTGATATGTTAGTATACATGTGAGAGGTGTTTTTTTGAGATTTTATTAATATTTAATTTGTGAATTAATGAATAAACCAAAGATATATAATGCAAAGCATGGAGAATTTTTTTTATTTCTATTGTAGTTGTGGTAGATGTAACACTAAGAGATTTTACTGTAAATATTATTAATTTTGTCTCTATTATAATATCTAATACTTAATAATCTGATCACTTGAATTAACATCTTGCCCATAGCCTAAATGGATTAACATACTATATAACTTTTATGCATTTGCACGCAAATTTTATATAGACACAATATATATATATATGTGCATATATNCTCCTAGAGAACTCATGAAATGATCATACAAATAGTTTCATAGTTTAATTTTTTTCCCAGCAGTTTCAATAAAAGGAAAAGAAGTAGTGATGGAAGGAAAAAAAAATAGAGGTCTGTTTTACATTTCATTTGATTGCTGGGAAATGACAAGTGAAATTTCTGTGGCTAATTAATTTTGTTACAGATGTTTCTAGTTCATATAGCCACATTCTGAGCAGGGGCAATTGCCCTAGTGCCATTGACTTCCCAGTTCCTAGTCCCCAATGAGTCCAACAAATGACTCTAATTTAAACGTGATTAGGAGCGATTTCTACTGTGATACATTCTAAGAATCAAGGAACACATTCAAGATTTCCTAGACTTTTTCAGTAATAATGAAGAAAATATTCACCCCATTGTTTGGTCAGCTGGGATCTTTGTCTTGCCTGTGGAAAGAATCTGTGTGGGATTTCTGGGGTCAATAAAATTCTTTACTTTAAAAGGGATGATGAGGGATGTAACAGAATAGATACAAGATCTATCAGTCTTTGGAGCACAGAATGTAATTTGCATTCATCTTAGTAACCTATTGACAGGCAGTATGGCTCTGTGTGCAATTTACACGTCAGTCACAAATTTTGCAGTACTTTAATGTAAGAATATTTGATCCATAAGTCCCCATGACCCATGGATTTCTAATAGTGTCTGGAAATAAATATAAATTACATGAGTATGCTTTGTCCCTATTTATGTGTTAATCCCTCATCTAAGATTTTACCAAAGAGTTAATGAACGGACACAAATATATCTACCTAGCACAGGAAGGCATGGGCTAAACTTAAAGTCCACCGGATACATGTAATGGATTTGTGGCTAGTGAGTACTTAAACTACACCATCAGTTAGAATTGATTGTGTCATTTGCTTACACAGAATGGAAGTAAGAATTATGGCTTTTTATTCTGCCATAGAGAAAAACCTTCTCAGAGTGGATTATACCATGCTAAAGATAACTAACCATATCAAACTAATTATTAGGCAAGACAATCTCAAGCTTGTGCTGGAAATGTCCTTAGGAAACCAGTTGTGATCTGGGACCCACTGAGACTTGGTTGCCATCAGGATCTGCGCAGTTGCACCAGCAATGTGTCTGACGGGTGAGCTGTAGTTTAAACTCTGTGATTTTACAGATACCCATCCTGGGCCCTGCTAGAAATGACCAGTGACTTCTTATTAGCTTAAATGGCTTATAAAATGGGCTTGTGTTCAGGTCCTGGATTGTTAGTTGCTGAGGAATTCTATCCTGGCACTCAATCAACACAAAGGGATGGGACGAGCTTGTCCACAGATGAACCTCCTGGCTTGGCTCTGGTCTACAACTGGTTCTTCAGAAACGGCCAGCTCAGGAAAAGAGGTAAGAAGCAGAATTAACTAATTGCAGGCTAGTACAAATACTGAAGGTATGCAGAAGATGGCTTGCTTAAAAGAAAAACTGTGTTTTGTTCATTTTAGATACTAGTAACACTGAAGATAATCTCAAGCCATTCAGCACAAGATTTAAGAAAAAATTTTAAAGGAAGGACTCTTCTACTGAAAATTCATGTTTTTTAAGTCCTCTTACTCTGCAATCATCATACATCAGACTACTCAAGAGAGAACTGTATGAGTGCTGAGGCAGTAGGGGTGATGCTTCCTCTGCTCTTGTCCCTCTCCTTCTCTCTGGCCCTTTTCACAGTGGTATTTCATAACGATATGCTGTGCGTTCCTGCAAAAACCATGAAGGAGAAAATGCAGCCTTGGATAAAGCCTCCACTTGGTAGTAAGCATGATGTGGCAAATCTGGTCACCGAAACGGAGGCAGAAGAAAGTAGCGCGCACTACACCTCCTGAAACAGAGGCTGTCGCGTTATCCCTCGGTCGCTCTCTTTTGTTTACACCACTGCACAGGGCCTCCTGGAAGGACCTTCTCTAAAGAGCCAGACCGACCTCAAGAGCACTGCGACCGCCCGGTAAAATCACGCCCCAGTTTAGGGCCGGGCCGGGGGCGGCAGCAGAAGCGCCCGTCACCCACTGGCGTGTCGCCCGTGGGGAGCGGGAGGGGCGCGCAGCCTGCGTGGCTGCGGCCCGGCGGCGCTCGGCGGCAGCCNGCTCCGGGCACGGCGCTCCGCCCGCCGGGCAGCGCGGCCGCCGCGGTACGGTCTGACTTGGGGGTCTCCGCGGCGGGGGCCGCCGGCCCGGAGCTGTTTGGGGAATCCGGGCTCGGGAGCGCGGTGGAGGCCGAGGCGCTCGGTAGTTTGGTGCAATTAGCGGTATAACCCGCGCCAGCGCAACCCGCGGTAAAGACAAAGCTGTATGCAAATCGCCCTCCCCTTCCCCATCCCCCCCTCCCGGGGTCTGACGCCGTTCCCCAGACTGTTTTTAATGGTACGGTACGCGGAGTAACTTGAAATTAATTACAAGGTTCTTGACTAAAAGGCAGGGGGAGGCGGTGTCATCCGGTGGTTCGGTACTCGGAGCTTTGGCCACCTGCGCGTGGCAGCGGCGGCCGGGCTGTGGAGGCTCCCGCAGCCCCGCTTTTCGGGCAGCCCCGGGGCCGGAGAGCACGGCTGCCGCCGCGGACAGCGGCAGCAGAGCCCGGCGCAGGTACGGCCCGGTGCGGGCCGGGCGACGCGAGGGCGCGGGGACGGAGGGCAAGGGGATGGAGGGTTGCGGGGTGGGGAGAACCGGGGCGGGGGCGGTCTCTGCCTCTTTCCAGGTGGAGAAGTGCTTTTGGTGTGGAGTGCGTGTGTGTGTGTGTGTGTCTGCCTGTGCCTATGGGGGGTTTGTAGGTGTTCTGGTTGGGGCTCCGTTTTTTTCTGCAGACTCTACTTTATCTGAAGACCTACATGATTTGTTCCCCTAGAAGGTGGCTTGCTTTCTCGCAGATACTTATCTCTCAGCCCCGAAGATAAATGTTTCAAAATAGTGAGACATCATGCCTACAAAAACTGTGCTGTGGGGAGGACTGGAGGATGTGAGGGCTAGTGAAATTCTTAAAAATACGGTAACTGAGATGAATGTTAGTTTCTGTAAATATATATAGTATATACATATATACTACAGAGTTATGGGTAAGCTAGTAACAGGAAAAATAATAACGGGTCTTTCTGACAGGACTTTCATTTGCATCTTTCCTCTCTCTCACACACATCTTTCTGTTTGTCTCTTCTATATTCTGCTTTTATTACAAGAAGTTTGTTAATACGACATGTCAACGTTGCTGGCTTCAGACTGCAGCACTTTTTTACAAAACCAGACTGAAAAAAATTCCCCAAACCTCCACTTAATGGCACAACTGGTATGTATAAATAAAATCTTCATTATTTAAAGTGACGTGGATGTGGTTTACTCTATAGCCTCAGTAATTTAAACAGCACCTATCTGCTGCAGATAGAGTTGCTATGCACCTCTCTGCTAGTGAGTTTGAAAATTCGAACCCGGCTTTGATTTATTTCCTCTCTATCAGTGATTAATGCGCCATAATTAGCTAATCTCAAAGCCATTATTTACAACCGGGGCAGACAAAGGGAAAAACTGATGATCCAGCACTTAACTCGGTTTGAAATTATGAAACAGAAAAAATGTTTAGATCTCGTCTCGGAACCGGACAGCCACTCCGATAACAACAACAACAATAACAATAACAACGGCAACAACTTAATCCATTAATTATAACTGATTCTTTTTTTCGGTCGAGAATGTACTCGTACAATCTCTGAGTTTTTAAAAAGTAAGCATCTGCTGTCTGTCTTCTGCCTCCCCCTTTGTTGCTGTGTTTAAGGGGAGGACCTAAATCTGCGCTGCCCAAATGCACGGGCGGTGGGCAAGGGCACAGAGGAGGAAGCCCACGGCCACACGCGCAGGGAGTGCTCGCCATTCCCGCCCCCGCAGCCCCGCCCGAGCTGGGTGTGTGGTAGCCCCGTGGTAGCCGGGCTGGTGGCGGGTGTGAACAGCGGCCGGGGGGCAGCGGGGCCCCTCAGCAGCTGCCGCCCGCGGGGCCGAGGTCACCGTGCTCCGGCCGGAGCTGCCCGCCGGTGTCCACCGATTTCCTCAACGTTTTGCGTTAAATCCTGAGATTCTTCTCTTTATCTTCCTTTTTGACTGTGGGAATATGGCTTTCTAATAATATCCTAATCCCCAGACCCCAGCCAGCCCGGGAAGATATGCAGGCTTCCTTTGATCTGGAAATGAGAGGGAAGACGGGACGTAGAACATACATGAAAATAGCAAGGAGGGAATGAAGAAATTTGATTAAGAAATTTAAATTAAAAAAAAAATAAATAGAAGAGAAGAAAAACAAAACGCGAGGGGCATTGGGGTAGGCGCAGGGCAAAGGTGCTTCTCGTGAGCAGGCGGTGATGGTCCAAGGGAAGAGGTGCAAACGTTCTTTGTTCAGAGATGCCTTATCAGGGGCGCACAAAAGTCATCCTTATAGCGAAAAAATGTTAGCACTTTGAGAAAGAATAAATGAAAAGGAAGAAAAATAAGGGGAAAGAGAATCCATTAAACCCTCCCCACCCTGTTTATCATTCCAGGGGTATAAAAACCCAAAAAACCAAACCAACACAAAACAACATAATCTGTAACCTTTCCAGTTGCTTCTACCTCTCTAACTCTTCTCTCCCTCCCAAACAAACCATGATTTAGAGATTATCGCCCCGTGCCCGCTGTAATGCGGCGACACGGAACAAACCGGGAGGGACCGGGCAGGAGAGGGAAGCGAAGAGCTGCAGGGATGGACACCCAGGGCAGTGCAGGACTAGCCCCCTCCCTCAGAGCCAAAATCTCCTCCTCGCTTTTCTTCTTGGTCTTCCTCCTCTTCTTCTCTAATGAAGGGTTGATCGAGACATATGAGTAATGTCTGATGCTACTCAGCCCTAGAAAAAAAAGAATCCAGGCTCTGAACTCCAAAGAATTTTACATGGGATTTTGGTTCTGAGAAATGCCCCTGTTTGTCCTAAATCCAACCGCAAGGGAGGGGGTTGGTTGAGGGGACATCTGTTTAATTTGAAGCAATAAATACGCCGGATCTGTGACTGTTTGGGTGTTTCCATTTTTAAAGATGATTAATCCCACTTCCACCCCCCTTTCTAATTCGACTGTAAAGAAATGGATTAGGAATGGTATCAAGAAGGATTATTCATTTATATCAGGCAGATGGAGCTGTACAGTAGGGTTTCAAAGAAACAAAGAAAATGGTTTCTAAATGGTTGTTTGGCATGAATTATTTGGTGGATTTGCAAACAAGCAAGGCGAAGCACTGTACAGCAAGATGTAGAGGAAACCCATCTGGCACCTTTCCCATCCTTGTCTGGGGCTGGAGGGGTTTCCAGACAGGTAGCGAAGGAGTCGCTGAGCAGACCTGGCCCGAAGGGAGCGGGCCAGGGAGCATGAGGCTGCTCTTCCCTCTGGCAGCCAAGAGCCTCCCGCCTGCCCGAGCTGCCCGGGGCTTGAGGCTGGTCTGGGGATTGCTGGCGACTGCACCTGCGGGGCGCGCCGCAGACCGGGCTTTGCACAGCCGGACCCCTGTAGGCTCTGGGGCACCAGGGGACATGAACCCGGTGGGGTCCTGCCTTCTCTCCCCGTTTCCCCACCCACCTCTCCTCCTCCCCACCTGGCCCTCTCTGCTCAACCGGTCGCAAAGCTCAGGGCTGAGGTAGGAGGCGGGAAAGGGAGGAGGGCAAACATTGTAGAAGCGACAAACTTTCGGAAGTGTTTTCATCGGATCCGCCCCTCGGCGCATTTCTATTTCTCCCGGAATTTTTCAGTCAGCCCCACGCTGAAATCTCCGGCCATTTCAAACAGTTAAAAATGTGATTGACACGTATGTTAATAGTTTGTTTTTGTGCAAAGCGGATCTGCAAATTTCCAACACAAACACACTGTGTAGATCAGATGTTACGTATAAAAATGGTTTATTGATTGAAATAATAGAAGCATTATTTTGATTTGTCCTGACATGCTGACTGATTTATAGATTCCTACCCCATTGATTTCTTCTTGTCCGGGCAGAGGGAAATGATCAAATCTCATGAAAATGCCCTGTTGTGCTAATTAAGAACCTGAGGTGCATTCTTTCTTTCTTTCTTTCTTTCTTTCTTTCTTTCTTTCTCTCTCTCTCTCTCTCTCTCTCTCTCTCTCTCTTTCTCTCTTTCTCTCTCTCTTTCTTTCCCTCTTTCTTTCCCCTCTTTCTCTGTGCTGGGATTGATCAGGTTTATTCTCTGCACCATGGACTTGGTGCGTGTATGTATATATTTTTTATCTTTTATACATCTGTTTTCACTTTGCACTTTCAATGAGCTGTAGCAGACAATAGTGAGAGAAACATCTGAAAATGCAAGGAGACAGAGTTGCATATGTGTTTCATTTCTGCGGGTTAGTCGGAGAAAACAACAAAAGGACACCTGGAGGGGGTGTGTGTGGAATAAACACACAGTTACAAAGGGGATTGTGACCCTCTAAAAGCGAAAGGCGAGTACAACGAAAAAGGGCTGCAAAAAGTAAGGAAGAGCAGTAGAAGTGAAGCAGGAAAGAGAGTCAAGGAACACTGATCCAGAGCAAGAAAAAGAAGTTAAAAGCTCCTTCGCCTGGATGTTCCCTAACTTTTTTTAAAAGAAGGGTTGGAAGAAAAACATGTCGGTCCGGATAAACAAACTGGGAAGACGCACCTGCCGAAAATGTGTATCTGATCTATCTAAACAAATGTGTGTCTGTTTATCTATCTATACATTTATATAGGGAGATCTAGAGCATCCCAACAATAATTGCAATCCTGCATCGAAGAGGTAAGTCTCACAATTCTCTCTTTTATGAACGTGGAACCAAATCCTCTGAGCAGCCAGCAGTAATGACATCCCAGGCAGTATTAGTTTGGATGGACTGTGTGTTTGCTTGGTTTTGTTACTTTGTTTTTTTTCGGGTTGTGGAGGAAACAGGGTTCAGTGGGAGACAAACATATGGGGAGGGAGGGCAATCCCATTGTCTGTTCGCCAGAGGATCTCGTTTTGCCCTGGAAAAGACGATCAAACGGAGCCAGGGTCCACTCAGGAAAGTAAAAGGGATGATGGGGTTGGGGAGAGGAGGGGTGGCGGGGGGAGGGAATAAGAGTGGGTGCATGTGGATTTAATACCAGTGAAAGTATTACAGGGGGATCAGATTTAGCGAGCGAGCGAGAGGGAGCTTTTGAACATCTGTCTAATGCAGCTAATAGAAGTGACATTAGTGATATTGGAGAGAGAGAGACACCACCGCCGATCGGGCTGGGATTACGGGAGTCTACCCAATCCGATTAGCCGCTGCCCCTCTCCTGCCAGAGGCCGAGCCTGAGCCCGGGCCGCCGCCGCGACGGGAGGGGCCCCGCTCCGCGCCCCTCCGCGCCCCTCCGCGCCCCTCCGCGCCGCTGTGAGCCCTGCACAGCCCCGACCCCCGGCCCTGCTCTCCCCCTTCCCGCCGCCCCCGGCAGCCGCGGTTCAGATCCTTCGCAAAACGACTCCTGAGGGGCAGAGCCGTAGCCCGGCCGTGGCGATCAAGCCGCTCGGGTTTAATATTCATCAATACACCGCGATGAAATTCCACCCCGCTCCCGAGGAAACCTTTATTCTCCGGCTAATTGTAATTTACAATTGCGCTTTACACCTCATCGCGTAGGAGGTTCGGAAACAAGATTCTTCCATATAATTATTGTCCTCCTTAATCCTATTCCACTGCATATCACTTCGCACCGCAAAGTCCTATTGTTCCCTCCTACCCATTGTACCAGTAATTTAAACTAGCATAAAAAAAAAAAAAATCCCAGTCTGCATAATTTTAGACATCATACCCACGCACGCCTCTGAGCCCAAAGGCATCAATGGGTTACAGCTCCGGTAGAAGGGGACGCCAGCTGAACCGGGCAGGGTCATACAGCGCCCAGTTCCCCTCGCTGGGCGGGTGGGCAGCTACCGGGGCCGCCGTGATACGCTCTGCTTTTGGGTGGGTTAATAGGTATTTTCTCTCTCGTTTGCTTATCAAGTTGACTAATTTAAAAGCTTTCCTTGATTAATGGCAGGCAAGTTACACAGAAACATACACTTATGAACTCTTTGCACCTAAGCAAGCATCTCCTGCCCACACTCACCATATGCCTTACGATCCTTGCTTAACTGTGACTGTAGCCTTCAAAGTAAAGTACATCTCTCTAGTTCTCCAGTGCAGGGAAAATGCCTGCAGTTTGTACCTCCAGGCATTACAACATGCCTCAGCCCAGCTGAAAACAACACTGCAGCTGGAGTTCAGCCGGCCGCAGAGGAGTGTCACTGCCGGCAGCTCTGCCAGGGACGCTGCCAGGGGCTGCCGTGGGGCTCTCGAGTACTATCAGGTTCAGCCTTGTGCCTGACTTTTCACAAGCTGTTTAACCACCCGGTAGGAGCCACCCGAAGCATGACTCAAAGGCTGACTAGCATCCAACTCATGAATTACAGAAAATTGATGCCCTGCTTAAAATTCACAGCAGTGAATTTGTAACGTTCGCATTTCTACGTGACAGTCATCTTGCAGGGAGATAACATCTAACAGCTCCTGAGTTTCCCCCTTGTAACACTGTGGGAATAACATGGCAAAGGCCAAAAAGTCTCTCTGTTGCTCATTCACACACAGTGCACACATCAGAGTATTGTGCAGCAGTTTCATGATTTATAGCACATCAGTATAATATCTGTCTCTGAGAAACTACACTGGTGGGGAGTTTTTTGTTAGGCTGGCTGGGAGTTTCTTGAATGGACATTAAAACCTTTCTTATAAACCTTTCTTGCCCAGGTGAGCAAATTTTACTAGTCTTTCATGTCTACATATCAGCTACCAAAGATGCTATAAACTAAGAAATCCCAAATTTTGATGGTAACAATCTAGTCTGCATCAGCTTCTTAGCTAGATATAGTTGGGGCAAAGAGCTGATATTAGAATTAGGAGATAGCACCGTTGAAGAAGGTATATAATGAGGCCTGTATAAAGTCTTGTTTTGCCACCCATTCGTCGCTGAACCTTTGTCATTTGAACAAGAAAACAAAATGTTCCCCAGCTCCTAACAATCCTTATTTTCTGCAGTCTTCACCAATTATTTTCAGAACAAAAGTTGATAAACTTAATGTGAGAATCCAAATAGTCTTAGAAGAACAAATTCCATCCTACCCTCAGGCCCTATGTTCACTTTGTTCTTGTATTTCCGTTGATTGCAAAGTTGTGTTTCTTTTAAGTGACACACTCTTGAGTTACTATTTTCTTATTACCTCTCTGATGTTCCTAATAAAACTAATAGCTTGCATCATCCAGGTCATTCTTTGTTCTGAAACCAAGGGTTTTATGCTAGGTGAATGTTAGATGTATTCAGAGGCTGGCCAGTAGGAGACAGCGACCGTTTGGGGATCATAGAGTCTCTCTACTATGTGCATGTGCAGTTCAAAACACTAGAGAAGTGACACATATTTGTGCTTCTGTAGTGAGAAAGATGATCTTGAATCCTGTTTTCTAGACCCCCAAACTTCATATGAGTTATGTTTATAGATTAACATGAGGTGCCCTAAATAGATTTCCTCCATTTTAATATTTCTTAATATTTCATTGGAGTTTTTTAACCATATATATTTCTAGATTTTAACACATAGTTAAATTAAAATATTGAAATAAAATTAATCTTAAAACAGATTCAATTTATAGAAAGAAAATTATAAAAACATACACATCTACTATTTAATACGGTGCTGGATTTTACCCTGCAGTGGGCAGCAGGCATTTTTTTTTCTGATATTTTCCATTATTTTTAGTAGGTGTTATTTATGCAGTGCAGTTTTTGAAAAATATATCTAAGACATTCCATATGAGTATGCAGTGGACTCCAAAACACACCCACTCTGATGTGGAATAAGACCCATTTTAAAGCTCTTTTTGAGGTGCTCAAATTCCTCCTTAAATCCCTGACACTTCAGAATGGCTTGTGTTGTACTGGAAATTCTGGAGCTGAGAAAATGAATGTGATATTGAATATCAAAATATCAAGAGCAGAAACCATTACTCTATAAGGGTAATTTTAAGTTACAGAGAGTATCTACATGCAATTGTCCACAGATGGGACCAAGCCAAGCTGCAGGATCCTCTATTTAGGTTAATTTTCTCATCTTGAAAGAAGAGGTCTTTTTCTCGTATTAGCTGAAGAAAAGCACGATACAGCACAGAAATTCCAGAGTAGTCATGGACAAGTCTAGAGGCTTTTAGAGAATAATTAATTGGCAGATTGTCTTTTGGATATTATTACAGCTGTTCCTGCTGATTATGTCAGAGGCCAAACCCTGGAGGGCCACACACTATTCAAACCTGGAACCAGAATGGTTGTCTCTGCTTGGTGTTTCTTTCATAAGCAAGAGACCCTATCTCCTGTTTTAGTTTGCTTGCTTATGACTGATGCTAAGAACACCACTGCACCTGAGCTTTAAGTGCAGTAGCACTAGCTAAAATGTCATAGATTAGATAAAGTATCTGAGGTAAAGCTTAGGAAAAAAAAATATAGAGAAATATAAGAGAAAAGACAGAGAGAAAAAGTATATCTTACAGGAAAAAAGGATATGATGAAAAATATGGATCAGAAAGAAGTCAAGGGAACTTGACATATTTTTCTTTTATCAAGCAATATTTTCCAGTAGTTCTTTGGAAGAGGAAATTCTTAGTCACACCATTCCCTCTTGTCCCTTAAATATTTATGTATTCCCCAGGCTACCATGGCCAGCTATGCTAAAGAACAAAGGGACTGGAGACCTAAGAAAATCTCAACATAGAAAAGGAAGAGTACAGATTCAAGAGGTGACGTGGTCCACAATCTTACCCATGCAGGATCATCTTTCAGTCTCATCCATGTATCAATGCTTGCACACACATGCACATCACGTATGTCCTTTCAACTGCTTCTCAACAAATATTGCTTAAACAGACAATTGTGCCAACATATCATGTCAGTCACTCTACTAGTGCCAGGAGGGGAGAGTGAATGGCCGTTATGGAGGGGTATTATCAGCATCTACATTTGATTGCCTATAAACCAGCCAGGTAAACCTCAACAGTGCTGTCTTTATACCCCACAAGGCGCAACGTGTTGGAAATCATGACTGGAGTGCGTTAGAACAGGAATGACTTGCTAATGGGGATGGATTCTTTATGGAACTTTTTGTATCCTTTTTAAAATATGATTTGAAGACTTGGGAAGAATACAAAGCAGATGATGGGGTAGCGTTTAGCATTGCCGTGGGCAAGGCACTCTCAGATAGCTGATGCACCCTTACTCATGTTGCTCTGGCAGAGCAACCCCCTAACTTGGAAAGTAACTGAGTAAAGCTGCTTCTTGTTTACACTGGAGTGAATTGAATATACTTCAGTAAAAATCCATGCAGTTCTACTGGTGCAAGCCTGCTGTGTAAGTGATGTGAGAATCAAGCCCTATTTCACCAGCCATTGCAAAGGGATACTTTATGATTTGGGCTGTTCAGCTGCTGCCACAGTGCTTGAGACTGGGGTCAGTGGTGCTTAGGAATTAGTTCATCTTGTGCCACACACAGAGGTGAGAAGAGGGCTTGGCTGGGGTTTGTATTCCTGTTGCCATCAGGGGATGAGTGGGCATTTCTCACAGATTCTGCCATGTCGCAAGCGGAGGACAGCTCTGAGCCTAGAGGAGTTGTCTGGGATGCTAGGCAGTGTTTCTCCATCCCCTATTAGGCAGGCCATGTGGAACACTGTGAAAGCCAAGATTTTTATTATTTACTTAGTGAAAAGGTGTATCAATATTTGTGATGGTCATATTAGCTGAAAGCATGATCTTTGCTGTCTTGTTTGAACTCCTCTTACCTTCTTACTATTGCTTGTCACCAGGGACCACTTTTCAGCTCTGTTTCCTGGATCCTGGTTTTACTCTTTGGATATATTTTAAATGCTTGCAGGAGATTATATCTTCATCAACTAAATGGAGAAATAAATAAAAGAGTGAGAAGCTTGCTTTGCTGAACAATCAAGCTCTTAATTTTTGCAGTGTAATTCTGGAAATAGGTCTGGTTTTGTGTTTATTGGTCTAAATGCAATTTTAATTTCACCGTGTATCTAAATGGGGAAAGAATGACGGGGGGATGTGACATCATACTTAGCAGTAGGACACAGTCATTCATTTGGAACATCATGAGCTGTGCTAAAAGGAAGAACTTGTTTTAAAATAAATTGTGTTTTAGGTATTCCTGAGTTTTGGCAGGAAAATGAGGGGCATCCAGCTGAGATTATTGCAAGTTTCCAGTTCCTCCATTGGTTTGGAACTCACTCATCAGCAAACAGAAACCAAGTCTTGGTTGTGGCAGCACTGCATATAAGTAACTGCTTTGTCACCCATTGCAAAAATCATGTCCTACACTTTCTGCTGGTTTCATTCCCACAAATTTTGACCCACACAATTGAAGGGAACTATCAAAAGCCCAGGCATCTGGCAAAACAAAAAGTCCTATTTAATCAGGTATATTTTTAATCTCACTACATTTTTGTTCTCTAAAATTGTTCTCTGTTCAGCTTTAGCACTATGGTTTGACTGTAGAAATAGCAGGGCTTTGTTTGTTATTTCCCACAAATGTTTGTGTCTCAGACATATTCAGGGGTTGACTTTGCCTGTTGTGCTTTCAGAATTCAGGAGATTAGCATTAAGCTTTGGCAAAGATTTATGCTGTTACCAAAGATCTTAGGACATACATGGAATTAAAAAAATGAACCTGATGTTAATGACATTTATTGGCCAAATTCGACTATGTCATAAATCACAGAAAAATTGCATGCAGTGTTTATCAGAGACAGAATGATGAGGCATATACGCTTACAACAGGGTAACTTGTCTAAGGCTGGCCTTGAATCTTTAAAGAGAGGGTAACTTAAGCTGGTGTGTGCATACGTGGTGAGTGAGTGTGTGCATATCAGGGAAAGTAAAGCTTTATCCCACACTGGCTGCAGGAAAAAACCTTAATCTGGATTTATTTGTATTTCATTCCCAGAGTGATGTAAAAGAGTCTTAGAGCCAATCTGTACTGCACAAGGGAGTCAGGTGCAGAGATATATGTGCTGAGAGCCAGAGAGCTCGGAAAGCGAGCCAGCCCTGTGGCAGGAGCAGTGGCACTGTGCAGGCGGAGCCCCTTGGCTCCAATTCTGCAGAGTTTGGCTGCTTGGCCCCAAGTTTGGGGAGGGCCTCCAGTGTCACCCACACACCAGTCCTTCTACCATCTGCCTTCACACTGTCATCACTTTGTCCTTTTGCCATCAGTGCTCCACAGTTTGAACTCCTTGACCAGTTTCAGTTTTTCACTTCCAAGCTCTAACTGTAGCCTTTGGATGCTCTATTGCATTGCTTTCTTTTCTTCCTGGATTGTTGTAACCCCCTAACCCATCTGTGCTACAAGACTGACCTACCACCTTCTGTCCACCCCAGATACCTGATGTTTCCCAGATACCTGATTTTCCAGGGCTTCACTGTACCTCCCTGTGCAGCCCTGGTGTGTAGAATGCACAGTTCCCATTTTGTGACTCCAGCCTTGACTTATAACGCAGAAGTGGGATATGTTCAATGCTGTCTCTTGACAAAAAAATCTTCAGATTGGCTGAGGCTATATATTTTTTTAAATTAAAAACAACTTTTCTATTCACTATAGAGATTTTCCATTTCTGCCCTAGCAGTGATTAAGACAGACACCACATGAACTTCTGAACTGTGGGCAAACTGCAGAACATGTTAAGATCAAGAAACGTGTTAAAATTCTTTGCTTCTGGTGAAATGAAAGGCACAATTAAGTGTCTAGTTATGAAATAGCTGTAGACAATAGAAGCCACAACTGGAGGTATATAGACTTGAGCAAAGGACTCTTTGAGGAAGATGGAGAGAGCCTGTAATAGGATACAAACTGAATCTGCTGTTGTCATTAAAAGTTCTTGCCCATCCATTCTTCTAGCCTTTTATACCCACTCTTGCACCTCTCCTCTGTGCTGACATGTGTGTTAGTGTAATGCACTGGCAGCTGAAACAGGGAATAGCATGGCTAAAAATCACCTAGTGAAAAAATACGCTGTATTTATGATACTAGTTCAGTTGCATAAAGTCACTGAATAGCCACCATTGTGAGAACATGGTTAGCAAGATTCCTGGCCCTGGTATAAAATCCAAAGGAATAAGTAGTCATTTGGTATTCCATGTTCAAGTGGGAGAATGAGAGAGGAGTATAACTCTGGGTAGAAGCAAAAGAAGGACATTTTCAGATGCAGGGTTGACTAAGAAAGCTTACAAACGAGGAAATGAAACAGCTTTATTCTTCTGAGCTGTGTGATGCACTGCACCTCACACTGATATATGAACTTAATTGCAGCAATTAAATGTTTGTTTTATAGAATACATTTCCTCAGTCACCACAAACTATTTTATAAGAACTTGATATTTTGTAACTGCTCGTGTCCCCGCATTCAAGCTAGGCTACACGTTTTTAAAACACACAATCTTTCAATGTGTGTTCACACAGAGGCTGTCTTCAAAGCTAATATCAGAGTAGAGACCTTTTTATGACCCCCATGACATCTGCCTTTGTATGACTTGAGAAGTGGTCTGAGACTCAGAATAGAAATGCCTCCAAGACTCTCCTTCCTTCTGCATACAGTGCTTAATATGAGATTTATTCTGCTTCAGTATAAATTTAAATATAAATTTCTTAAAGCTAATATACAAAAATACACAGAAAAATAAATATGCAAGCCTTGACAAATATCAGTTATATATAGGTATATCAGGACACTTTTCTTAATCTTTCCAGAGGCAATAAAACTCTAGCATGCCCTATAGATCATGGAATGCGATAAAACAAGTGTTATTATGAAATTATGAGGGTGATGCTGTTTTCTAAGAAACTATAGTCAAGATCATCTGGCTATTCTTATTTTTAATCATGTCCTACTCTGGGCTGTTTTCCATGAGATTTCTGGAAAACGTTTTTCCCCTTAATAAAATAAATACATATTCATTTACCATAATGAAATTCAAAGTAACTTTCAATTTAGAGTTTTAGCTTCTGATAACAATTTCTTATGTAAAGCAGCTGCTATTTTAAGTCTTTATCTCTTGCTTGCTCCAGGAAGAGTGTAATGGGGTTTGGCTGGCTATCTAAAGCAACTCTAGAATTTTTAGCTTTTTTATTTTAGCACAGTGCAATTTAATTAATTTATAATATTTAAGATGTTAACACCAAAATCCATTTGATAAAATGAATTTTATGTGTTATTTATGGGGAAGACACTTAATGGTTTCAGTAATTCTTAAAAACATTTACATTTTTTTCTTCTGACTTTTTGTTTTACACTATATTTTATAGGTCTTCATTTGTATTTGATGTAGGTTTTGAACTTCAGATTTATGTCTCAACACCTCACAACAAATTCTGTAAATATTCTGTGGGGGCTTGGTCCTGAAACATAAACACTTCTTCTTATTGAGGCACTGAAGAAAAACAGACCCCCTCATTTATTATGTGATATCCAGGAGGCTAAGGAGATTTTGATCTCTTTTTTTTTCAGGAACATCTTCTTCAGTAAGAATAATGAAATGTCATCATGCTAAGGTGAATCATAATAAATGTTATGTCTTGGTTGACACTGAAAAATAAATCAAAGAAAGTTGTGAGAAATATTGGTGACTTTTTTTTCCACAGAGATTTGGACCAGCTCTATAAATTAAACAGTACGCGATGACAGCTTTGAGGCGGTAAGTAAACCATTCAGTAGATAATCTCCATAGTAACAAAAAAAGTTTAACCATCTCAAACAAAAATAGCACATCTGGACCTGGCTATATCATATGGCAATAGGGAACATTTTATTGCTATCAAAAGTCACAGCACACAAGAAATCTGCACAGCTTAATCCTTATTAGTAGAAATCAACGAAGCACAAGCTATGAGTTTGGAAGGATTCTGATCCTATAAGACATTATATATTTGCTCACCTTTATGCTGTGTGATCCATCTGTTGTTTGCAAGCCAGCAGTAAAAACAGGCTCTCCCTTAATGAGTATGGAGTCCAGTCCTAAAAATTCTTGCTCATGGAAGTAGTTAAAATTTAAAATCATAACAGAATACATTTGAGTAATAACTGATTCACTGCATTCCTAATTAGCAGTATTTGATTTTAATTGCTCCAAACTTCAAAGCTGAAGACCTATTCTACAAGACAAAATCTTTAGTGCTAAAGATAGAATCATTTAATTGGTGTGGGTGCAGAAACTTGTAGATAAAGAGTGAACTGCTGAAGAGAACACAAAATTTTCTGCAGTAAGGACAAGGTTGTGTGTGACATCTATATCTCTCCCTGAGAACAAAAAGGAGCAGGGGCTCCACTTTTCATCTTGTTCAAGCTGCACAAACTTTGGGTCAAGCTCTGCTGAACTAGTGCATAGCTGATGGTAGGAGGCATCCACAGGGTGGTTTTTAGGAGTTGTGTGGTTCAGCTGCTCCCTTATCAAAACTCCTCAGCTTTGGCTTCACTATGGGGTGTGATTTTTCCCCTTTCTAAGCCTGCAAGTCATTCTGTCTTTTTGGTGAAACTGATACATACCTCCATACATGGGGGTATATAGCTATTTGTAGGTATGGGCTGCAGCACAAATTGTGTCTCTGAGCTAAATGGTTCCAGAGTTTGTGCTTCCTGAGGCTTTTCCTGGGCTGGAGATTTTATGTATCTCCTTCAGCTCAGGCCCAAGCCTGTTCTCAAATGCACACTTTGAGTCTCCAAAGCAATGAAGAACTGTGTTACTACTCAGCTCTCTGGGACTCTGTGAGAGCTCTGCACCCAGTCTTGACCTCCTGAAGGCAGTCAGCTCTGACAGACTTTGCTAGTATGCTTTCAGCTCATCCTCATCCATACCTCAACAGAGGAGAGCTAAAAGGGGCCAACATGGGTTCCAGAAGTAGGAGTAGAGAGATTCCTAGATTTATGCCAATAACAGTAACATACAGCGATTTTCACTCATTTCTGGTACCACCTCCTTCCTCACGGTGCCACAGCATGGTTTATGTTTCTGTCTTTCTATACTAATCTATTCTTCCTAAGCTCTACCAGTTCACTTTTAGTTCTGAGACAGGTCCCTGGATAGACCTAGCACCAGGATGTCCTGTGGATGGGGATGTCCCTGTGTGCATGGATTCTTCTTCCCCTTGCTTAAAAAAGGCAGAGTCTGCCCATAGCAAAGCCTACCTGTGTAGTAATTTTTAAGTACAATTCAGACCTTTCTAAAGAAGAGTTTAGTTTGAAGGGAGAATCAAGTCTGTTTCCACTGCGTGTACCAAAAATATTCCCTAATCCTGACCTAAAAGGATAGCTGCAGTCACAGGCCAGGATTTGCAAAGTCTCGGCTCGACAATGTACGTGATAACAAACGATTTGACATAAATCTTTCCAAGACAAAAAAGACATGCAGCGTAGAGACAGGTTTATAAACTGGGGGATGAAGCAAGGCCAGTACCTCTAACCTAAATGCAACAATACTCATGTTGTATAACAAGAAGCCTCCTAAGCAACCTTTCCACAGCTCACTGAAAGCACGTACTTCACCATCTTCCCTTTCACGTTCCTTTGTGAAATAATTTAGTAGGGATATTTTGGGTAGGATTCCCATCTGCACATGTTTATCTTTTAATGCAAATGTTTCCATCATCTCTGCCCTCTCCCTTTGGCTGTGTGAGCATGCTGGGCATTGTTTTTGTCTGGGAGGTATCTGGGTAATTAATTATTGCATTGCACAACAACACCCTTTACAATTTAAGATTGCCAGTGCTTCAGCAGGTCTGAGACCCCAACTCAGATTTTAAAAATGTGTTGCTAAAAAAGGGGAGTTAAATGTTGTTTATACATTGCATTTCTGGACAAAGCAAATTTCACTTGCACCTGCCAATGGCCAGCTGAGAAATATACACTGATAGAAGTTCAACAGCAGTGGGCCAGTGAGTTAGATAAATACCACAAGACACTATAAGCACTGAAGGTGAGTGTTTTCCCAGCTCTCACACTCCAGCAGATATAAACTCTTTTCTTAAAAAAGATTAAAAATAAATAAATCCTCTTTGCAAGGTAAAAAAAAAAATAAATGCATATTCAAAACACAAAATAAATTCCTCTCAGAGTCAATTGCGTTTATCTGCTAGGTTTCCTGCCTCTCAGATTAACTATGATTTAATCAAAATTTGTGGTCAATTTTTAAGTATAAAAGCATCTCATATGACTGGTTGCCAATTCTGAAGTCTAAAGGCCTTGCTTTATATTGCTGTAGTAGAACAGAAAATATAATCAAAGTTTGACCTTCAACTTTAATCCTATAAACAGAGAATTTGCTTACTTTACCTTGGAAACGGATGTGATTCATCACAGTAGCCCATAAATAACATGTCAAACTGTTAGACCGATCAATGAAAATAAGTTATTGAAAAATAATGTGATTGTAAAGTCTCTATGTAAACTAGCTTAGTGTTATTTTAAAATGAGGAGGGCTTTCAGATTGAGGTAAATATTTTTTTTAAGGAGAATAGTTACTATGTAATAAATGCAGTAAACATTAAACATATTTGCCCTAGGCAAGATATTCTTTTTCACAAAAAGTACCTTAATGTAAATAAGCATTAGAGTACCAGAGGAAGAATTGAGCTCCACTTAGATCAAGACTGCAAATGGCAGATTACCTAAACTGTCTGCTGCTTATCACCATTCCTGAAACAAAAACAGAGGGTGAACTCTTGTCCACAGGAGCCCACAGGAATGGTTCAGTCATGAAGAACCTGCATTTGAGACCTCGAAGCTGAAAGCAGAAGTTCTGGGATGTGAACTGGATTAATTAAGTCTCCACTATTTATTTGTGGGTATTGACTCTGAAGTCTGACAACTGCAAATTAAATTGGAAGCTGCTCTTTCATGGCTTATGTTTCCAACAGGAATACCCAGAAAATGAAGTATCTTACAAAAACTATTTTTTTGGATGCAAAACTCTGATTTTGAAATTCTTTGCTGTAGTAGCACAGCACACATTTAAACAATATGATAACATGGGGATATTGAACAGAACTGAATATCAAAATGAATAACCTAAAGTTGCTGCATATGTATTACCAAGTTTTACTGTTCAGGTAACTAGAAAGTTATTTTACTAAACAGAAGGTTGAAGCTGATTAGCCTGCTGTGTCAGAATCAGACCTTGTCTGGCATTTAGATCTATCAGCTGAAGTTTGTTTGCACTCCTTGTGTCAGTAATAGTGCAGATAGGCAAGTTATTGTGATGCTAAAATATCAATAACATTTATCATTCTACTTTATTACAAGCATTTGTTTGTACGTGATGGAGTCTTTCAATATAAATAATTAATGTATGAATAGATTGCCTTGCTGTTCAATGAGACTGGGAGGTGATGGAGTTATATCTGCTGGCAGGTATGTACCTTCCTTTTTACCTTTCACTGGTGCCATAAAAATTATTGAAGAATTCTTTTTTTGTCATATAGAGGAATCACATTGCTGAGCTTCTACTGTAAATATGTAAAGAAAGAATGTAGCATAAACAATGACAATTTGGTGAATAATTTTCTGTCAGGGCAGCTCTTTATTAAATGTGACTTTGTGTTTTAATTTGTTAATATAAATGGAATATAGCTTCAGTCAAAAGGATTCTGGATTTCCATGATGACAGCTGGAACCTTCTCCTGGCCTTTCTCCTTGTCATTTACAGTTTATTTATTTACTTGAACCTCAGACCTGGAGGAAATGAGGAAATGTCAGGAATCCCATGTGGACTCAGCCAATCTCTGCCAATAAGCAACTTCAAGAATTGCTCGCTGGAAACTCTGCCCCCAGTGAAACATCACCTCCCTCACCTTTCACAGTGCCTCACTCTGTGTACAGCCTTTGCCTGCCTTGCTGCTCAGCTGTGGCTCCACCGGGGTGAGCAGTGGGACCCCCAGCGCCGGAGGGGTCAGGGCGTCAGCGGGGTCCCACTGGGCACGGGGTGCTGCTTTCAGAGACTTCATGTCCTGTCACAGTAGCAAAGCCAAGAGGACACCTCTGCTTGTGTACTCAGTATTCCCAGAGCTCAGAGCAGCTGCTGAGGTATTAGCATGCAGGATCCTGAAGAGAAGAGCTCATCCCAAGTGACTCTTAGCTCAAGTAGAAAACTAAGGATGGCACAAGGACAGAGCAGAGGAGCAGAGGTAGGGCAGGGAAACTGGGTGTTACGCGTCTCTCTGAAGCAGCTACATTTCCATCCAAGCCCAGCTACCCCTTGTAGCTGGAGAGGCTCCTGTGGGCTGTGACCCACCCCACGTGCAGAGAGAGCTTGCTGTGGCCCTGCACTGTGACATCTCTACCAGACAGCTTCCCCACATCCAGGGCAGCCCAGGGGAACAGGAGCTTGATTTCCATCATGCCCATAAAGGGAATGTTCTAAGAAGGTTGGAGTAATGAAAATGAAAGAATTTTTGAACTGTTTATGTGTAGCTTCCTGAAATGTACAAGACAGAAAGAAAGAAAGCACAAAGGTGCCTTCCTGATGATTTAACAAATGGCATTACCAGCCTCATCTGCCTGGGATCTACAGTTCCAGCTTTCATGTCTTGGTTGTAAAATGAACTTAGTACTGCAGACAGCATTTGCAGACATGCTTTGATATATTTTAATTGAAAGAACCTCTTAAAGAGTGATTTCCATAGACAACAAAGCTTACTTTCTATTTCCTTTTTATGGACTACTATTTTAGACAACTGAGTGTTAGAAATCATCTATATGCTTACAAAACTTTTTAATGGCGTGCCTTCTATAACATTGCCTAAAGCAAACAGCACATAATTCTCAGTGTTCTGCTTTAATTTTGTTTTTGATTTTACAGGTTTTTATTTTGGTTTTGAAGATTTATTTCTGGAAAGAGAGACTTCTGATATGACTGCTGTAGTATTAATTCTTCAGTCAATACCGGGCAGTTTTAAGCATATATATTCCACTTAAGGTAGAGCGAATATTTAAATTGCTCGGCCTGGGAACAGAGGAGATACTTCTTTAAAATATTTTAATTTCCCAAAGAAACTTTTTTTTAAGGAAAGAATAGTGAACTCTAAACAACTTTTTGTTTTTGTGGTTACTATTCTTGTTTGATTAAAAGAAACATCTGTTTTAAGATGGAGTAGCAGTATCATGTCATTACTGCTTTCTCTTACATCTTTATCCTTGCACCCAAACATATGTTATGGGTCAGAAAACTTTTTTGTCATTTGTACTGATAATGCAACTAATTCACCCAGGCATGCTGTGCTGGTCTTATAACACATGCCAGTTTATCTCACACATTTCTCATCATGTTGTGGAAAAGAGCGCCTGAAATATCAGAAAGAAATTTGAAGAACATACGATTGTGACTGAGCCAAGAGAAGTGGTGCTGGGGTTTATAGATGCAGTTAATACTACTGTGAGCAGTGCTGTTGCTGGCAATCCTGACAGTTAAAAAAAAAAAAAAAAGTCACTTACTGAGTTCCTTGTGCTGGGTTGAGCAACTCACTAAAAATAAATCATCCGTTCCTTTCTGCTGCCAAGAAATAGAGGAGAAATATAAGCGTTGTAGTTAACAGAAAGGCTGACCTTAGAGATTCTGTTGCCCCAGAGCTGACGAGATTATAGGGAAGGGAGAGTTTATAGCAGAGATTTTAGAAACAAATGTTTTAGGATTTCATTCCACGTTTGGGAAAAAACCCACTGAAAAACATTGAGTCCTTTGGGACATTTTTCACGACTTGTTTATCTTCCTCCATCAAGATTCAGCACTCATAAAATCTCATGCTGTGTTTGTATTGCTTTGTTGGAAGCTCTTGTTATTTTGCAGCAAAACTGCAAATAACTCATATTGGAGTAAGGTTGTTACTTGGCTATCTAATTTTTCACAAAAGGCAGCAAAAAAAAGATATACCACTCATAGGGAAGTAGGTAAGATCGCTGTTCATGCTGACTCCAAAAGACAAATCAATTAATTAACTTGTTTATAAAATCTAATTATTATTAATTGTTTTTGTGCTATTTTTCATGCTCACTGAGAATGGGAAATACAAAAATGCCAAGCAGCTATTGTTCTTTAATCAGAAGGGTGTCACAAGCACAATACTTTGAAGGTCATGCTAAAGTATTTCTACCCCAAAAGTAAATTTCTACCATCTTTGAATGTACAATCCAGCTGTGAGATATCACAGCATAGAGTAGATCCTATATAATTAATTTTGGGGGTTTTTTTGTTTTGTTTTTTTTTTTACTTTTCCCCATAAAGGTGTTCATGGAATTATTTGCATTTTATAATAGAACTAAATTTGTTTGTGAATTCACAATCAATTTGTATTTAGCAGGTTTCTCTGACCTATCCTAGTATGTCTGCTAAAGGAAAATACCTACTTTATTTATACAGATGAACCTAAAGTGTACATAACATACTCTGTAAGTTTTGAAAACACCTCTAGAACTACAGCATGACAAGGCACCATAACACATATTCACATCATACTCGTTGGTGGGAGGAAGGTCAAACAGCCCATAGGATTTAACAATATGCTGTATTCATCTTAAAATTCCTCAGTCTTCATGGAGGTTTTTTTCATGTTTCAAGCCTTCATTAATGTTACTGATTTCTGGAAGATCTGGATCCTTTTAGATGAAGCAGCAGTATTGGCCATCAGTAATTTGTTTGATGGAAAATATTTCCAAAGTATATGAGAGGTAATAAATAAAACTGAACTTTCATTCCCTTTTTCAGCTTTGCTGTGATGTATTTTTTGGAATAGATTTACATTTATGAGTAAGGATAGTGTCATCAATAATTTATCCTTGAGCAAAATGCATTATGTTATAAATTTAATCACACACCAGATCAGACTATTCTAATTTTAAGACTGTGTCATTAAAAAAGCCCTTTTTACTGAGAGAGATGCCATATTTATCTGTGAGAAGTGCCTTAGCATTCATCCTTAAAGTATTAAGTGATTTCAACAGGCCACTATCCAAATAAAATAATAAAGTAATTTTTTGTCTGTTTGAAAACATTTTGAAGTTTGTTCCTCTGTTTCTGTTTTAATTGAAATTTATAGATATCAATAACTTTTGGGTTCTATATCTCAGAATTTTAATTTATTTAAGGTGTACATAAAGATATACCCTTTTAAGACTTTGAAACTATCTTGACATATGGGAAAAGAGGACTTGAAATTAAAATAAACAAAATATTTTAAATAGAAGGAATGACATAACTGAACAATTAGCAGAAAATAGTTTTCATTATCCATTAATTTTTTTTAAAGTGTACCTGGTAGAGTTGACACTATAATTTGTGAATGACAACTTTCAATCCTTTAAATTTTTAATGTACATTTTGCATTTGAAAATATTTTTAATACCATTTCATGTTTTTAAAATAATGAAAAAAAAAGAAAAAATATTATTCCCTTTTCTCACTCTAGTAGCAAAGGACTTCCATCAATATTTTTGTTTTTCTAGAGTTTTAAGCATCAGTGATGACAGGATATAAATATGTCCCTTTCAATCAGTTCTTCAATTGTTTCTCCCCTTATAGGAGGAAAGAATACACTGATGGCAATATGGAAAAAATTAATATAGACCATTTTAGCTATAAATGAATCTTGTGGAACAACACTTTAATTTACTGTTTTAGTTAATGAAATACCATACTTTTCCTTCTGCTGAAGCCATCTCACAGATCTCTGGGCTCCTTAGCAATTAAAATAATCAACAAAAGAATTGCACATTAAAAATAATTCAGTACTTTTGTTCTTAGATGCTGTGATAGAAATACATTTATGGCTAATTCCATTTTCATACTGCCTTTCGTCATGCCAGGTGACAGGCATTTTTGAGTCATTTATTTTGCATAAACTCCAGTCAGCCTTGAGGTAATTATCCATATGGAAATCTTTATTCACTCATTTTAGAAAATGTAAAACCCCTTCTTCTGCAGTAGAGAACTTGTCTTGTTTATAGACTGCTATGATGGGAGTTTTTGTTGTTGCCATGATTTACTTGGAACTGCAACTTAATCCTGCTTGTATCATGATCATTGGTTGGTAGTTGTATAGTCATATGTATTTCCCAGATCTGTGTGCTGTAAAATCCATTACCAAACTGAAGACAATCAACAATTACACTGCTTACTGTGAAGGCTTCAAAATCATAACTGATTGATTTTGTTTTGTCCTCACATATATTATAAATTAATAAGTAAAGGATATTTCCTCTGAGTTACAGCAAGCTATTTTCCAAGACAATCCTTTCTGTGGTTAATGATTATGGTGTATTTAAAGCAAGAATGTGTCAGTCTTCTTTGTGAATATTTGGTGCTACTGTAATATACACAGAATTTTTGTGTTACTGTAATATAAAACAGAATTTCATACTATGCATTTTCTATTTTCAGCAAGGTTTATCTTGAAACAGTAGTCAGATCTGACCAACCTCTACTGATGTTGTTTATGTATTGTCAGTGATCTCTTAGTTGCATTCCATTTTTTCAAGGTTTTTGACATTGCAATCCTAAATATTTTACCACTACAGTTTTACGTTCTTTGTAACCATATAGAACTCCAACCCTAGTTTACAAACCTACAAAAGCCAGAGAGGAGAAATGAACTGTAAATAAAAGGATCAAGAATATACCTGAATTTGGAGGTGAAAGAGAAACTTCTGAGGCTTTATGAGCTATGGCCCCTCTTCTAGCAGAAGACTACTAAGACAAAGCAGTCTGTTCCCGTTTCTGCCTTTCTTTCAAAAAATTCCACGCCAAATGAAACCTCTCCCTGTTGCTGTTTCTGACATTCATCTAAATAACCAGGAGAGAAGACTTACTGGCAACAGCAGATGGAAATCAGTCCAAAAGAACAACCTTAATTTTTTTTTGCATACAAACACAATCTCTGTGTGGTTTGTGGCTGGGAAGAGCAATCTCTCTTACTCTTTCTTTTTTAAGCCACTTTCTTTTTCCGAAAAGAATTGAGTTTTTTTCAGAAGGGCAGTGAGACTTTTTTCCTCCTATCCCAACGTGTTGGTGTTCAATAACTGTCTTGGTATCTGTGAGGGGCAGCATGAGTTCCATCCACCCATCTGCAATGGGTGTCATGGTTTAACCCAAGCTGACAACACACAGCCACTCTTTCATTCTCCCACAGCACATGGGAAAGAGAATCAGAAGAGCAAACCTGAGACAACTCATAGGTTGAGACATGGACCATTTAATAGGGAGAGAAAAAGCTGTGAACACACGCAGAGCAAAACAAGGGATTCATGTACTGCTTCCATGGGCAGGGAAGTGCCAGCCATCCTCAGGACAGCGGCACTTCATCACATGTAACAGTGGTGCCTCTGACTGTCCCATCCTTTCTCCTCCTTCCTTGAGCTTTATGTACCAAGCATGACATTGCATGGTACACAATGTCCTTTTGGCCAGCTAGGGTCAGCTACCCTGCCTGTGTTCCCTGCCAAGTTCTTGTGCATCCCCATCCTACTCAGTGGTGGGAGGGGATGAGGAGCAGAAGGCCTTGACTCTGTCTAAGAGCTGCTTAGCAATTACATAGTCATCCCAATATGTTCAACGCTCATTCCAACACTAAAAACATAGCTCTGTACAAGCTAATATAGAAAAAATTAAGCTGAACAATTGCCTTTGTCCTTAATTTCTATTTTGCTGATGTATCTTCAACAGGCAGCAACATTTCAGAACTTATTTAGGAAGAACCAAAGACAATATTCAACTTTTGGTCTTCCATTTTGGTGGATGTGTTCTCCGTCCATTTATATACCTATTGAACATAGATATTAAATCTGTTCAAATTCCATTAACCGGGGAAAGTTTCCCTTAGGAGAGAAGTGGTCGTAGTGGTCTAAATTCCAGAAACTTTGTAGCTTGTGACAGATCTGATTTACTCCTTCAAGGCATGGCCTTGTGTGCTTTTCTGAACTATGGGATCAAGATCTAATCATGTGCTGATTGTTGGGGGGCTATATGTCCTCCACTCAAACATCTCTTAGGAAAGACCTGCCAGCTGAGTTTTCATGTTAAATTGCAGTTGACACACGCTGTAGTTGTTTGATACTTGATTGTGACTGGCTTCCAGGGCAACTTGTGGCAGTTTCCAATACTTAAAGTAAAATTTTTAATTTTTGTCACTGAAATTCCAATTTATTCAAGATCTTAAGTAAATTTGAAATTTTGCCTATATATTTCTTTCTGATTCTGAGAAAAACACACTAAAAAATTTAATTAATTCTTTTCTTGCCCTGAAGTGGAAAGCCAATAATAATACATTATACATTTAAAAAGCATTTCATTAAAGTTAACATCAGAATATACTGCTAGTTATAGATCATTTAATTGTTATGTATTAAGCATAAGATATGTCTAACATTCTTTTCAAGCTTTCATATTCTTGAAATTTATTATGTCAATCGTCAGCTACTATGACATCACAAGATGAATTCAAAGCAATGATTACTTTAGTATTTAAAATTCTTGGAGTGTACCAATTATTCAGGCTGCTAAGTGAAAGTAAAAACGTCAGCTTAGCTCTCTACAATCCCATAATATTTAAAGGTTCATGAATTACACATAGACCAGAGAGAAAGAGAGAAGTTAGTTTGAGTAAAAGACATTTTGTCTGCAAAATGTGCTGAAACCAGATCCTTTAAAATATTCTAGTGATTAATCAGAGTGATTTAAAACACTTGATTACTTAAGTCCTTGTGTTTGAATTTACTTTCAGCGTAAAGATTTCCTATATTTATTATGAATTGTAAGTAAACAGTGTATGTCCAATGCTTTATAGATAGTCGTCTGTAAAATGTAAGGATGCGGGTCTTGTATTTTTTGCTATTTGAACCAAGCCAAGAAATGCAGGCACCAAAACCTTTTGACTGAGTCTCAACATTTTTTCTGTTTGTTTTTAAATCCTCTGTCGTTGTGCCAGTTCTGAATATCTTAGCTGAATATTGAGATACTTCAGACTTAAGGTTATGTTTCCTCTACTGGTACCAGGTAACGGAAGCCTTGAGACCAGACTCAGTCCAAGAAAGAGTTGCAGAAAAATATTACTATAGGCTGATAAAAACTAGAGGGCCAAGTGGTACATTCATAGACTCACAGAATCATTTAGATTGGAAAAGACATCCAAAGTCATCTAATCCAATTATTGACCTAACACTGCCAAGTTCAACATTAAAATGTGTCCCAAACTGCCACATCTACATATCTTTTAAATACCTCTAGGGATGGTGACTCAACCACTCCTTTGGGCAGCCTGTCAAAATTTCCATGAAGAAATTTCCTCTAGCATCCAATCTGAATCTCCTCTGGCACAACTTTTTTCTGAGAGAAGAGACTGAAACCCCACCTCATTGCAACCTCTTTTCAGCTAGTTCTAGAGAATTAAAAGTTCTCTCTATATATACTCCTTTTCTTCCAGCTTGACAGCCACAGTTCTCTTACTCACTCTCAGGACTGGTGCTCTAGACCCCTTCCCAGCTCCACTGCCCTTCTCTGGACTCACTCCAGCCCCTCAGTGTCTTTCTTGCAGTCAGGGGCCCAGAACTGGACACAGCACTCGAGGTGTGGCCTCACCAGTGCCCAGGACAGGGGGACAATCCCTGCCTGGCCCTGCTGGCCACACCATTGCTGATCCAGGCCAGGATGTCATTGGCCTTCTTGGCCACCTGGGCACACCCTGGCTCATGTTCAGTCACTGTCACCAGCACCCCCAGGTCCTTTCCAGCCCCTCTGTCCCAGTCTATGGCACTGCCTGGGCCTGCTGTTACAGAAGAGTTGTGACCTGGAACTTCACCTTGTTGAACCTCACAGCATTGGCCTCAGGCCATGATCCAGCTTGTCCAGATTCCTCTGCAGAGCCTTCCTGCCCTCCAGCAGATCAACACTGCCACCCAATGTAGTGTCACCTGCAAACTGACTGAGGGTGCCCTTGATCCCCTCATCCATCTCATCAACAAAGATATTAAACAGGACTGTCCCCAATATTGAGCCCTAGAAGATACCACTGGTGACTGGCCACCAACCCGATTTGTCTTCATTCACCACTTTTTGGGCCCAGCCATCCATCCAGTTTTGAACCAGATGAAAAGGGCACCTTTCCAAGGCCATAAGCAGACAGTCTCTCCAGGAAAATGCTATGGAAACATTGTTGGAGGCTTGACAAATGTCGAAGCAGACAATATTCACAGCCTTTTCCTCATATACTCAGTCAGTCAGCCTGTCATAAGAGGGAGATTATGTTAGCCAAGCAGGACTTACCTTTCATAAACTCATCTGGCTGGGCCTGATCGTCTGGGTGTGCTGCATATGTCATGTGATGGCACTGAAGATGACCTCTCCATAGCTTTACTCCAGTAGCAGGGTCTGGCTGACAGGCTTATAGTTCTCTTGATTCTCCCTCCTACCCATCTTGTAGATGGGAGTCAGATTTGCCAAACTCTGGTCAACTGGAGCTCCACAGTTAACCAGGACTGCTGATAAATGATGGGAAGTGGCTCAGTGAGAACTTCCATCAGTTCCCTGAGTACCTTTGAGAGGATCCCATCTGGCCCCATTGATCTGTGTGTGTCCAGGTAGTGTAGGAGATCACTGAATAGGTAGTCTTGGATTATGGGACTCCATTTACTCCCTGTACCTGTCTTCCAGTTTAGAGGGCTTAGTACTCAAAACCCAGTTGGCCTTACTATTGAAAAGTGAGGAAAAGAAGACATTTTCTCAGTTTTTTCTTCATCCTTTTTCACTGTTTCCCCCCATGTCCAAAAAAATATGGATTCTACTTCTTCAAATTTCCTTATAAAATAAAAAAGGGGGAAGATTGGTTCTTTGTTCTTTTATACTCTCCTTTTTAATAATGCAAGTAATTAATATTATTAAGCTTGTATCAGTAGCAACAGGAATAAAAAACATTCAGTATTAAACTATCTATTTAAATAATCAGAAAGTTCAGGATCAATTTTCATATTCACTTATAGCTCATATATGTATATTTAAAAATGAAGTCAGTCCCTTCTCCTGTGTGGATTTGAAAATACTTTCATCTTCATGCCTACCTTGCTAGTGCTTTCTGGTGGAAATCCTAGATTAGCTGTGTTACTTGGTAATGAGCATTTCATACAGGGAACTGTCAACCCAAATCATTGAAGAAACAGGTAAGACTTCTATTTTGCAGCTTTGCTTCTGGAGAGCTTTACTGAAGCAACACTACTCAAAGTGAATGCAAAAATCTCTGTCTGGATATAAACAGTAGGGTCTAACTCAATTACAGACAAAATAAGCCATGCATAGGATGTATCAGGTATGCAAACTTTAGTCTATGAAGGTTTGATTTAGCTTCTCTTCAGATGTATGGGTAGCATCATGACAGATCTGGTTGAGGTTATAAATCTTTAATGAGAGTAACGCAATTGTGTACTGTTTGCATTTGTATTTCAATAGTTCAGAATAAAAGTTGCATTATGAAAGAATCACACTGTCTTTGATTATGAAGCATTATTAATTTGTCTTAAAGATCTTATCTGGTTACAGTAAATTGTGTTGGTTCTCAGAATGAATTTCACCTTTTTCTCCAAAAAGTCTTCCCTGGTCAAATATTTTAGAAGCTTCAGTGACAAGAGCGACTAGCTTGTAAAGGCTCTGGTTTGAGAAATTCTGAGATGTAAGCAATTGCAATGCATCCACTGATGATATATAAAATATTGTGATCCACCTGGTCTTTAATTCCTTCAGGACCTCAGCAAAATTGAAAACTTTGGTAGGAGTTATGCACTGAATGTGATTAAGAGCCAAGAAATATTGTTCTGTTCTCTGTGTGTTTCCAAATGCCTATAAAATAACATCTTATTATGATGTTATTATGACATTCAGACATAATACAAATAATAAAAAATACACCTAGTATTTCCTGGGGAAATATTCATTGTTTTCTGGTGAAGAGGTATCACTCTCCAAGGGATTTCATTGACCAACAAGATGACATTCTCCTTTAATTCACATTATTGAGGCTATTGGTGATGATTTTTGAATACTTTTGATGGTTTCCATGCTCAACTCCATTTCTTCAGGCATATTCTGAATCTTCCTTGAAGACAGAACAGGAGGATATGAGGAGGAGAATCTTTTCCAAGGTTATCAGTCACACTAAGCTCATTGTCTTTCATTCAAGGTCAGAAATCAGTGTGACTTTTGGTAAGAAAAGATGGTCAATATAAAGATTTGACTGTATAAAAGAAAAATTTTTAAAAAA
>WAAE01024117.1:0-37629 GCA_013400495.1 Nicator chloris
CAGAACAACAACAAAAAAAACCCGCTATGCCAACATCTCACCCTTTATACAATGATCATCAATTTAACATTCTCCGTGCTTTAAATACCAAGGTTGAAAAGTGGCAATAATGCTGAGAGTTGACTTGAATAAAACGTAGTGTGGGCTAGTGAGAGAATAATTATTTCCTCATTTATATGCTTGTGGGATAGAGAGTCTAGCAACTTAGGTTACAATCTCTTTATGCTGGCATATGTAGCCCCAAGTTGAAGGTTAAAGTTATTGCTCAATTTAGTAATTTGAGACTTTGGCTTACTGACTCAGCCATAAAGACTTTCATCCAGGTCGAGTATTTGTTCCAGACGCATTTCTTTCACAATTGTAGTTTGTGGAGAAAAAAGGATTTTAAGAATGGCTTTGGTTTTCTTTGCACTGTTGCATTTAAAGGGATGCAACTAGGGCAGCTGCAGCATAGGCTAGAAGCAGTTTAAGCAAAAGCTCTGCATAGATGTAGCTAAAGCAATTGCTACATTCATTTTAATTGTGTTGTCTACAATACTTGCATTCATCATTTCAATGAAATGTGGTAAATCCACTGTGGGGTAGGTACATACACACATGGCAGGGAGACAAGATACTGTGCAGCCAAATCAAAGATACATTGTGTTAGCTGGACAAAGACTGCATTCCTGCAGGTGGTCAGGGGGGAAAAAATCCAGCAGCACGAGTTAAAAGCAGCAATCTGTTATGGCTTATCCTTTTTTTTTTTTTTCCCTTTGGTGAACAGCAATTCAGTAGGATGGAACAAAAGAATCATCATTATATAATTATGCTCTGGAATATCCACTAGTCTCAACTGTAATTGTGAATTCATTTCAAAATTCATTCCAGGGCCTCATGTCTGTAGAAAAATTTTTTAAAAATAACAACAAAACCCTCAAAGTTCTGTGAAATTCAGATAACACTTCGGAGTTTTTCTCAATGTAACTGTCTGTCAAGGCCTTAATAATCTTAGTAATGTAATGTTCTGTACTCTAGTCAGTGATATAAGAGCAGAGAATCATAGAACATCTTGAGTTGGAAGGGACCCACAAGGATCATCAAAGTCCAACTCCCAGCCCTGCACAGGACAACTTCAAGAACCACATCATGTACCTGAGAGTGTTGTCCAAAAGTTTCTTAAACTCTGTCAGGCTTGGTGCCATGACCGCTTCCCTGGGGAGTGTGTTCCAGTGCCCAAACCACCCTCTAGGTGAAGATATTCTTCTTAATGGTATTTTTAGGTTCCAGACATAAAATACAGCAGAACTTTTTTAGGGCTAACTCTTCAGTCTGCAGGTTATGTAGACTACTCAAATATAAAATCTAAAATATTTGCATCTAGTCTACCAACACTAGCACCCTAAGACCTTCTCCACCTAGATCAGCTGAAGAAGGACAAAAAAAATGTTTGATGTTTTATTAGATTAAGTCAAGGCACTTAGGGGATTGACACAGAACTCTTGGGAAAGAAGGGAAGAGTTGAGGGAGAGTGACATTTGGGGGGAGGGTACAAACAGGGTAAAACTATTACAACAGGGATCAACAGAACAAACCAAACCACTGCAAAACAAACCACAACAGTACAGTGCATAAAACATTGTCAGTTTATAAGGATCTATAAAAGTGACTTCTGTGTCACAGGCTAATGCTGATAGCATCAGCTTTTCATCACGAAGAAGTGAACAAGTGTCACCCAGCACCTGTATAAAGAGGTAGCAGTAGCTGATGACTCACAGGACACTTAGCATCAGTGATAAACTAAAGAATATGAACCAGAGACTGGTAATGTTCTTAACCAGTGCAACACCTCCCATGCTGGCAGCATGTCAACACAGTTCAGTCATCACGTTGCTTCTCTGGTTTGTCCCTACCCTCACACACACATCATGCTCAGAGGACAGGAGCCTCTCTGCAAAAAAACATCCAAACACACTTTGCTTAGCTGTGAGATTAACTGAACTGAGCTGCGTTGTTGCTTAAGACAAATGTGTGTCCTCTCTGAAATCAGATCAATAGATGACTACAGAGAAACCAGCATCAAGAGTTACAAGGCAACAGTTCAGAGAGTAAGGGACAGAGGGGATTCACAGACCGATGATGTATGGAGCAGAAAGTCTGAAGAAATTTGTGTATTTCTGTCAGATTGATCTGCCTAGAAAAAGTGAGAGTAAAGACAACCAGTACTGGTACAGAGCACTGCTTAAACATGAAGGGAGGAATGGAGATGGCAACATAAAGAACTATAGAAAACCTCATGGGGAACTTGACTGACCAATCTGTATAGGGTGCAATGTGCCTGAACCCCGGGCTTGACTGAGTCCAGGATGTATTTTTCAAGTATGTTTGCTCAGCTTGGCACAAGTAAACAAGTTTGAAACTGCATGAGGGCCCAAAGCCAACCTTCTGGAGAACCTCTGGTAGAATCTGGCCAGCCAAAAGCCCTAACGCCAACTTCCTTTTCAGTGGTGTTAAACTGACAGAATTGAAAACAAAACTTAATGTCTGCCAAGGCACATCCACAGAAAGTGAAACTAAACAGGATGGCAACACAGGGATGCTCATGAGGACACTACACAGTAAAATCTGAAAATCCCTTATACATTTAGAAACCGTAGCATCTTCCTGAAGCAGAAGTTTCTCAGTTTGAGGAAGCTTTTTCATATGCAAGAGTATCAGTTAGTAGGGTCATACTCTTACTGGATCTTGTAAATGTGAAAGAGGCCTATAAGGTAAATCTTCAAATGTAAGGATAGCTACACAAGGTCAGGCACTTGCAATAAGACTGCACACAATAAGCATCGTTCTTTTCTAAAAGCATACTGTCTCATTTGGAAATAATGAATATCTTAAGTCAGTACATTTCAGCATAATACCTACTGGTTTTATGAAAAGCAATGTATTTCAAATAAAGTAAAAAGGTGAGGAAACAAATAAATCTAGATTTTTCAATGTCCAATCCCACAAAATATGCTGTATTTGAGAATGTCAGAGGAAAACAACAATCACAGTATACTACCACTGACTCTTGGCTCATAACGATACTACTGAGAGGACCACTGCTCTATCTGTAGACTGGTGATAGTTCCACAGGTTGCATGTTCTGAATAAAATAATCAACACTTACTGTAATTTCTCTGTTGCTACCCAAATGACTTAAAGCACTGAAAAGAACGCTGCACACCATCTCAAGGAATACACTTAAGCAAGTTACACTTTGAAGACTAGACTAAATCTCTGCTTAGTGCAGTATATTAATAGCATAAATATCTGTGGATGAAATTCTGTAAAATATACTCTGATTCCATGAAAGGACTATCTATTTCCATGTTTTCAAGTGGGAGGTGAAGAACGCTGAGACTGTCTGAGACGGCTGACAAGCATTGTTCACAAACGTACCAGACCAGAAGGAAACACGCATACACTTTTATTGTTTCCTGGAGGCATTCTTACGCGCTGGTTTTGTTCCATGTAAAGCTAAAAGACAATGTGACCCCGCTGATCTTTCAAAGAGATCTTGATTTTTTTCAGATAAATGAACAAATCAATTTCCTTTTAACAAAGCGGTAATTTAACTACTCAGCACTCCTTCAAAGCAACACATTCATTTAAGGTCTAAACACAGACCATTGTGTGTCTAAAATGAGATGGATTCCTCTAACAAAGTAGGTTTTCTACACAGTATTTAAGAAACGTTTTACAACATTTCTGAGAGACAACTTCAGGAACTATTTAACTCTTTTTAGTCCAAGCACCCTGCTTATCATGGTGCTGACTCCCCACAATCTCAAGAGTCATCATTGCTAACTAAGAATGAGCTGTTCAGGTAACTGCAGCGATCATCACTTGCACCTTATGTACACCAGAAAATTAGAACTGCAACTGCTGAACTTCTGACAAAATGTTTAATATATCCACCAGCAAAATTCTGACTCTGGCAGAGAAATGGTGAAAGATATAATGGATCCAATCTAAAAATAATTTAAATAAACACATAACTTGAAGAGGTATTTTTAGCTTTTGTAGGAACACCTCTGCTGAAATACTTGGCTGTTCTTTCCACTGCATACAAACAGTTTAACAATCTACACACAGGCCATGATAACCAAATTTAATTATTGTATGCCATATACAGTCTGTATTTAGGAAGATTATTCTTGACACCACTGTAATTACAATGAAATACAACCTTGTTGTGCAACGATTTTTGGCTTCAAGATGAGTATCAAGCCAAAGGAAACAGAAAGAGAATAAAGATTTTAAAGAAATCCAATATTACCTGAGCTTGAATCACAGAAGGTTATGTACTAGAAAGAATCTTTAAAGATCAAAACATCCAACTCTTCTGTCATGGGTAGGGACATCTTTCAGTAGACCAGGCTGCTCAAAGTCCTGCCCAACCTGAGCTCGAACACTTCCAATCATGGGGCATCCACAACTTTGGAGAACCTGTTTCAGTGCCTTGCCACCCTCATCATAAAATATTTCTTCCTTATGCTCAATCCACATCTACTTCTTTCTGTTTAAAGTCAATGCCTCTTGCCTTGCCAAAACCGGCCTTGCTAAAAAGCCTCTATCTTTTTTACAGAACCCCCTCTAATCATTGAAATGCTGCAACAAGGTCTCCCCAGAGCCTTCTCTACTCGGGGCTGAACAAGGCCAACCCTTTTAGCATTTCTTCATAGCAGAGGTATTTCAGGCCTCTGACCATTTTTGTGACAGTCCTCCAGACTCACTCCAACAGGTCCATTCTTGTTCTGGGGACCCCAGAGCTGGACACAGTGCTCCAAGTGGCCTCTCACAAGAGCAGAGTTGAGCACAGGAGGGGTAACCTTCCTCGACCTGCTGGCCATGCAGTTCTATTACTTCTTTTATCAGTTCTCCTGCTAACATAATCAAGATACTTAGGGACTGATGCAGACACTATTACAATACAAATGACTGCTGTTCTCTGTAGAACTGACTGTTACTGACCTTTCCCATGTAAGGCAAGGAACAGAAGAAGGAGAAATGCAAGGTACCCAGAGTCACTTTGCAAATTCTGACCCATTTGGCATCAGAATTACATGAAAGAGAACATTATAATCTTAATATTAGAAAGATTTTTCAAGAAGCAGTTTGAAAAAAAAATTTTCTGTTTTACCCAAGTAGTAAAATCTTTATAATTTTAATAGAGAAGTTCTTCAACTATTTCCATGAAGCTTTCACCAGAAGTAACTGTACAGACACGGTGCCTGATGGTTAGGGGAACTTGCCCTGTGATCATAGCCAAGGGTCATGCTGAAACCAGACAGAGAAGACAGTAACAGCACTCATGCCATTTCTCCTGTGGTCTCACTATTTCTTCCGGCAATCAGGTAAGACAGTGGAAAAAGAGCAGCAGAAGTAACAAGCCTGGCTGAACTGCCAGGAGCAAGAAAAATGCAGGAAACAAGGAAACAGTTAGCAGTAGGTTGAAAGGAGAAAGGACTCTACACAACTTTCCTCACCCATGGGCCATTGTCATGCGAGACAAATAAGACAAAACTAGTAGGTGTTTATTTTAGCTAAAGGACATATTAATAATGGACCTACACAAGTAGGTGAATTGTGATTGTCCTGACCAAACATTCCTTATTCTGATATTGTTTTAGTGCTAGGAAATGGCTGAGGCTGCATAAGTCTCTTATGATTTTTTTTTCTGCTGAATCTTTCTAAATTAGTATGTACCTATGTGGCTTATCAATACAATGCTCCCTTGAGTCAAGACAATGAAGTTTCCTTCAGAGATATAAACTAACAATTAATATTACTACCCTTCCTGACATCCAAGCTTAAGCAAAAACAAATGTTATAATGTGCTTTAAAATTAGTGTTTATATTAAAAATCTAAGCCATAAGCAAAGAAAGCAGATGTTTTATCATAGAAATAAAAGAATTTTTAATTTTACTTTTTCTCTGTTCTTTTCACAACTAATATTGCTGAGAAGTTTGGGAGCATCAGCTGGGGAGTTTTCTGCTCACTCCTGCCTGGTGTAAACTTCAGCTCACATGTCCAAAGAATATTACAGACTCACAGGTGTAATTTTTTTTAACCATTCTTTTAGAAGTCTTGTTACATTTGTCTCTTACAGTCTTTCTTAAACATCAAAACTTTGATATAATCCCCATTCTTTATATTCTGAACCACAACATCCAGGTCACCAGGTTCTTACATTTTGTGTCTGCTGGAATCTTTCACTACTGCATCCACTGTTTCAATTTCTTATTATCCCTGAAAACAAAAAACCCTCTGTTCATGCGGAATTGTGTCATAGCAATAAAAGAGCATCTGTGCTCCAACAAATCCAGTGGCATTTGTACTGACTAAGGCTAACCAGTTTGCAGTACATTTTCATCCTAAATTATTGCAATACAGTTGTAGAATGCTAGGAATGGTTTTGTTTACTGGTTTAGCACACAGACTACATCATACTTCACATAATCAGCCTATATAATCAAATTATTCATGCTTCAAAGTATTTTAACCATTTTCAACTTTAACATCAATTTTCATAAGAGTGGATTAAACCAGATCCAGACATCTCTTTGGACATCATCCTGTGGTTATGTTAAAAGCTGAAGGCAGGCAGACAAGAAGGCTGTTCAAAGGTATCTGAGGCAAGATATAATCTCAGCCAAACTTGATGATCCGAAACTATTATGTCAAAGCAATGTCTGACCCAGGTAAATGGCTACTTGATACAGCAAAAGATAAAGATGTAGACCAGCAGATTCTAAATGAAAACTAGTGCCCAGATTTGTGAAACAGTCCAGGATTTTCCAGAGAAGAGAGCAAGGTTTTAGGTACTGAGAGATAAAGAATCCTTGATGGCAATAAGGGCTCCCATCCCTGCACTCACAAAGATTGAGATTTAATTAATTAGAAAGGATCAGGATTGTGCAGAAGTTCTGGCAGAATCTCAGATATCCTCTCCAGAGGAATTCTGTGGAAACACCAAAATGAGTATAAAATATGTTAAAGACCTGCAGGAGTTGCATTCCTGTTTTATTTAGCTGCTTCCGTGTGCTACAAAATGTTTTCCTTGACTGCAAACCTAGAAATTGATAGAATCCATTATACTTCCCAATAGCAGTCAGTCCTATTTATTACAGAAAGAGCTGTAAAAAGCTTAATTAGACAATGAATAATCTGCTAAGGGAAGAAATTTCTTTAGTCCACCAACTTAGTGATTGATCTTGTCCTGAAATCAGAATTCTTCATTCAACATTATATTTACTCATGAGTCTTCTCACTGTTTGCATCCACAGTGTCCAATACTTAAAAAGTTGTAATAGATTCTTGGAGCCAATGTGTTCTTGAGATTCTGGGTTCAACTGGTTTTCAGTTTGGAAATCTGAAAACTTACCTGGCTTCTACAACAGCCTAAGAAAGTAAAACCTTTAACCTTTTATAGCTCCATCACACAACTTAAAAAAGAGGAATTACAGAAATATGAAACAAGCCTTTACAAAACTAAAAATGCAAAATCTACGGGTTTTCTTTTCAGCTCTGTAGATTTGGAAGGGTTGCAGCATAAATTAAAAATTAGGTCTGACAAAGACTGGTAAGAATCCTCTGCTGTTTTGGAAGTTATTTCAGACTGACTTGTAAAAAAAAAAGGTGTTAATCCTCAAAAATAAATCTGAATTTTGCTTAGGAATAAACATCTAAGACTCTAAATGAGGAAGAAACTAGTTTATTCCTACTTTGAAAGAAGATGATCCCTAACAGCAATTCTATTTCAAGACATTACCTAAGGCAAGCTGAAAATTATTTTCATTATATACATACTCAAACGTTACTAATAACTAGATAATCTAATTATCTCATTTACCACTTCTACTATTTATATGTCAACATATTAATAATTAATAAAATTTATTGTGAGCTTTCATGAAACTGCTGCATATCTGGTTTGCAGCCAAATTTCTATTTGTTTTGGACTTCACAAATAAAAAAAACCAATCAGACAATATATAACTTCAGTTATTTTAAAAGTTTGTTATTACCAAGATACGCATTTTTATTTCCCACTTTGTTTTCAAGTATTGTAAACATAATAATGGCTATACTGGATCAGTTAATTCCTTGTCTTCTCATCTCATTCCTTGTCCAGAGTTAATAGCAGAGTGTACCAATGAAAAGTACAAAAACTGAGCAAGAACAGATGGATACTTCTACACAACACTCTCCCAGTTTCCAGCAATTTAACACTTGATGAATTTTTGAGGTAGATATGCTAGGTTTATATAAATAACCTGTAGTGCATTTTTGTTCCACTGTTTTGTTCAAAACCTCCCCAAATCTATGGAAAATTTTAACAGACAGAGCATCCTGAAATTTCACAGCTTAATTATTAATTGTGAAGCAATATTTGGTTTTAACTGGCAATTTGTTAAATTTCATTTTAACTGTCTACCAGAACTGAGAGGCAGGCAGCAAAGAAACCTTTCTAATTTGCTCTCTCCATTCCATTTGTGATTTTAGAGATTTCTATCACATTACCTTCTACAGGTGATCACCCTTACGTCATACCAATCTTTTGCTCTTTTATAGATTGATTAGCCCTAATTCTGAAGAAATTTATTCTGTGCTATATTTAGGATTATTTCTGCTTTTCCTGATCTATTTCCAATGCCATCAGGACCTTTTTAATTTAGCACATGCAAAATAAACAGATTCACATCATGGCTCATAGCCTCTATTTTGACACTTCCCTTACTTTTTGGAGTGATAGTAAGGACTAAGCTAATTTTCTTCAGAGTTTTTAATATAACCTTGAGATCTTTTTAATGAACTCTAATAATTAAGAGAATAATATTCTATATAAATTTAGGACTCTTTTTTCCCCAACCATGTGAATCTTTCAGCTTTAGCTATATTGAATTTTATATCCACCATAAAATCCTTTTGCAATGGGCACTGTTTGTAGTATCACTAATTACCATCTTTTCTATATTATTTATCCTCACATTCAACAGCAGAGGTCCTAGCACTGACCTATCTGGGACTCTATCAAGTAACCTTCAACCACTTGAAGGTGCAGACTGTCTCTTTATTTCCATCCATATCCATAACCATCTTTAAACCAGTAACTTCTGCATGCAATGGACCCTTGCTCTTTCCCAGAGCTGTTTGGATTCTTTAAGACTTCTAAGTAAGGCATCATGGGATAAGTCACCTGAAAATTCAACCAGATTATAACAAATGTATTTTGCCAACTTCTTCAAAGAATTGAAGAAAGTTTGTGAGATCAGACTTTCCATTATGGTATTACATTGATTGATCCTCAGGACATCACATTTATTGACATGTCTGCTAATTAGTACATCATATTGCATCATTTCTACTAATATTCCAGGAACAGCATCTTGCTTAAGGCATCTGCTGTCCAACAAGCTTGGAATCTTTTAAAAATTGCATCATGTTAACTCACCTCCAGTAATCAGTCACAAAGTTAGCTCTTAAGAGAGAGGTTAAATATGACAAAATGCATGGGGGTTGCACAGTTTTTTCTTTGGAACAAGGAGTTCTAAAGAAAGTCATATTTGCACTGAAAAAATAACCCAAAACAGAATTTTCACAGCTTCTCCACAAGATTCAATGCAGATTTTCAGTTCTGAGCTTAGACCTACAAAATCAGACCCTGGCTCTCACCACCAAGTACTTTGGCAAACAATACTTGACAAAGGGATGATGTCCACTAATCTTTTACTGTGCTAGATTCAGCCAGAATGAGGAAACCTCTAAAGCACATCCAAAATATTTTTTACCTTGAGATAGAATAGCGGTACTCTGTCATTTAAGAATGTTGAACTATTTCAGACTTCCCTCCCCACCTCCTCATGAAAGACCTCTTTCTCTGAGAAATGCTGAACTAATTATCAAGGAAAGACTACAGCTAGATGCTATGAAGGAGACAGGAAAGCATAAGCAGTCTTATGAGTCTTTTCCCTTACTCTGGCAATGTTCAAAGTATCACACATGCAGACCTTGCTGGTTTTTACTCCTCTCTACTTCATTGCAACAACAAATAAAAGGAAACTTCCTCCCAAAACTGCCTCTCTTCCACCAATTTTCTTGTTCCCATGTTCTCCTGTAGTCTGTAAAGCTTGTCACTTTCTTTACTGCTCTTCACTTCATGTTTCCCGGGGAAGAACAAGGAGACACCTCACGGAAAACCCTTGCATAGCTGAAGCATACTTGAAAAATTTCACCAGTCTTCCCAATATGAAGAAGTCTTTTTTTATTCAGAAAAAGATTTAAGCATTCAACTCTATTTATACAGTCAGAAAATATTTTACTTTTTATACTTTGAACAAGAACACTGCAGTCAAAAAAAAAAAAAGCTAATCATTATAAGAAGATTTAGAATGTAATAACAATTGTGCTGGGCTGGCACAGAATCAGATCACCTGAGGTACCAGATTTAAGCCTGTTCAATCTCAGATTGCTAATGGTCATACCATAATGCTCCCCTCCTTAGCAAAAGCCTTTGGCTTGGTATCCAGTACCCAAGATCCTCTGATGCCTTGTCCATGCCTTGACCCTTGTGTATTGCCCAGATTTCGGTAGGATGTTTCTCTTGTTTAGGGTTTTTTATGGAAAACTGCTGCCTTACTTTTTTTACACACAGTTACCATGCCAGCAAGCAAACATTCTGAAAAGCAGCATTCACTAGACTTACATTCCCTTTGTTTCTAATGCTGCTTGCTCACACCACCATCTACTATCAAAATACATAATGTGGAGTTCACACAGTTTATGTTCATCACTGCCTCTGTTCCTTCCACGTCTGCTTCATAGAGTTCCCAGAGTCGTAAGAAAAGAATGACTGACAGTGCTGAAGCACAGCTACCTCACTTGTGGACCTGGTACTTCTGGTTAGGTAAGGTGACTTGTAGGACCTCTGTGTCCCTTATTTGCTGCTACATTAGACAGGGAGGTCCTGCAGAACAGAAAGATCCAGGTCACCCTCCTGACGCGGGAGGTGTCAGTGACACTGCACAGGAGGTTCTCAGCCAGTGCTATTTCCAAATGCCGCTTACAAAGTCACAGAGGACATCTGCACAGGGGCTTTCCCTGCTGTGGTGGTGCTGCTGGGACTGGGACATGCATTCCCTTCCTGCTGCCTCCACAGCTAGGCATGCCTCCTCACGCAAGGGAAGACTTTAAAGTCTACCAAACCTGGCTGCAAAGCAGTGACAGCAGATATCCAGCCAAAATTGGCTCATGGCCACTGGAGACTATGGAATCCAGCCTGCTGGTGTAGAAGAGCAGGTTTACTGGTGTCTGTTAAGTCACCATGTTTCTCTCTCAGCTTGACAACCCCATTCAGCTTCCTCGACTGTGACTCATAAAGCAGTTCTTATGCAGCCTGACCTATGCCTAGGAAAAGTTCAATCATCAATCCAGCATTTACAAGATACTAGCAAACTTATATTTGGCTATCTGAAAATGAGACAGAAATCCACTGGGGTAAGGTCCAAGAATACAGAGTTTGTTAATAGAAAAATCCCACTGCCAGTTGCAGAGAATTGCAGGAGCAAAGACAAGCAGTGGCAGACGAGATGAAAGCTGGGGGAACCAGCTGTATTAGTCTCAGCAGCTTGCAGAGTTGTGATGCTCAGGAATCCCTTGGTGACTGCCTTATGAAAAACCTGCTCCCGTGCCAGTATAACATGCAGGCACTTATTTAAGAGTAGTTCTTCCTGCTTGTAAAGTAAAAGGCATCACAAGAGAACATTCCCTACCCCCACTCTCTGCCAGAAAAAAAAACACCAAAAAAGTGCATTTCTTTTCCCCCTATACTTTTATTCTTTTCTTGGGTTGTTCTCCTCCCCAGGGCCCTTCCCTGCCCAGATCAGTCTGAGATCTCTATCAGACTTCCCTGAAAGCTTCAGACTTTATAAAGTAATTTTTATAGTTACTATGAAGCATGCACTTAGCAAGCTGGATGTCTGCCTCCAGTATCTTTTTATGACATTAATGTTGCTTGAGAAACTTACACTGTAGTTTCTAAAGTGGTTTTAATTGACACCAGAGCTGATACTGCCCTTTTTGTTTCCAATTCACCCACTGTTCATTCATATTTCCATGATTTCCCTTGTTGGTTTATTTTCGTGACTGTACAGAGAAGGAGAATAGATCTAACTCAGATCAGTTCCCTCTTCTGGGTTTTCTTCCTGGATCCTGATGGTCCAAACAGCCAGAGCATGGCAGCAGTGATAGGGAGGCAGGACTATTTGTACCTAGTGCATACTGAAGGGAGTAGAAATACTTTCCAAACAGTGCAGACAGAGGAAGAAACATCACCAATGTGCAAATTGCACAAAGCCCACAGTTGGCTGGGTGCTAGAGGCAAGGCAGTACTACTGCATTAGCTAAAGTCAAAACAGTTTTCATGAAATTTCCTTTGTAGTCCAGCATTATTTTATCAGCTATTACTCTGACAGTGGCCATAGGGAAAGAGATAGTGCATGGAGCATGGACTAGAAGATGTTGCTGGGTGGAGTGGGAGACTGCAGATACAGAGCCATCACAGTACCAAACAGTACCAGCACAGCTCTGGCTGCTGCAAACTGCACCTAAGCTTGCAATAACCCATGTTGGGCAGTGCACAAAGGAGTATCTAATTATATCAGGATGCAAAGTCACAACAAGTAACTGATATAGCAACTTCACCTCAGCCCTTTACAAAAATGTCAGCAAAACGAGTACCCCTGTCTGAGTCCAGTTTTAATTTTACTAAGCAAAACCCCACATGATTGTTAATAGCAGCAGCTGATGCTATTCAGGTGTCTGACACTTGGCAAGCAAGACCTATGTGGAAAGACAACTAAAATCCCTCACAAACGGGCAGTGAAAGGACAAAGGTGAGCTTGCATTTACCAGAGGGAAAAATCCAAACTCTCCTGCCCTGACAGTCAAAAAGCAGGCATTGGTGAAAAAGGTTTCATGTAGCTGCAGGGGCCCAGCAGGAATCCAGCGAGAACAATGTCTACTAAACTGGCACAAAGCTTTTTGAACAAACACAGTCTTGAAGGGGGGAGAGGTGAGAAATACATCAAATGTAGTCCCTTCTCCACCTGCACTTTGGGTAAGAGATATTTAACAACAATGCCTTCCTTTCCCCCTGTAACACTACTCCTGTTGCACTGTATTTCATAATAGACTTAAAATTTGCTAGGGAGCAAGCCATGGACCTGATTTTCAATTGTTGCTAGATATGAAGAAACAATACTTTATCAGTAGTTGAGATATTCATTAGAGGATTTAAGTTTTAAGGTCTTCTGAAAAATTCAACAGGCACAAGCAGCTTTAAAAATCTACTCTGGTATCACTCTATGTACTCATACAGCATCCTGAGCAGGAAGAAGGATGTTCCAATTGCACTAAACTACTCCCTAGAAAACAAAGGCAAAAAAAGCACTAGACAAGAAATGAGAGAAATGGAAAACTATTTGTTATAAACTAAAGTAAGAAATATCTCTGAAGCAAACATCTAACAGCTTAAAAACCAGCCATGACTAACAATATACAGTAATCAAAATATACCTTTATAAAGAGTGGAAATAAATACAAGAGACTCCCTTTTCAAACCGTGGTTTGCATGCAAACCTGTTGTGTTGCAACAGAAAGGCATGAGGCTGGAATGTTCCAGGAAACAGAGATGATGGAACCACCTACTCTAAAAGGCATATAATCCACCTATGCAAAAGCTTGTGCATTTTTTCAGGATGTAATCAGGTGTCTGAGTGACATGGAAATCTTATTTCCTAATCAATTAGAATGGCAAACTGTATTTTTAAAAGCCCAAAACTTTGCATTTTGCAGCCTCATATCTCATTGAATCCATTTTGAAAACAGAATATTGCTCTCGTATCTTCAACTCTGTGTGGATAGATTTTAAAGCCACTTTCATTTCATAGAATGTGGCACATTTAAATAAAAATGATTTGTTATCCCTCAGCTGTAGGGCACTGGGGCCACAACACACAATTATTGCATCAGAACATTTCTTGTGTGCCCTCAGCTGTTTGGGCAGTTTAGAAAGAGAACAGGAATCATCAAACAGTTACAGTAAGCAGGCTCAGGCAGTACTGAGGAAAATAAAGTATACAATAGCTAAAACAAGGCATGATTAGGGTAGACTGTCTGGCTTTTAGGAATGTGAAAGGATTTAGTTTCACAGTAAGCCGTGGGTAGACTGTTTCAAGAGTATTTTGCTGTTCAGAGTTCATACTGAGGTTTTACGTTTCAAAAAAACTTTTTTGAATGCCTCCATTTTGCACTAACCCAGTCTGCTTTGATCTGAATGTCATCATTCCTTTGAAGAAGTTAAAACATGCTGAAGACTCACAGAAAATACTGTTTGGTTTTCCTAGAAATTGTATTATTCATACAGAAGTTATTCCCAAAAAACACATGATTTTGTGGTGTAGGATTTCTTCCCTTGCACTAATGAATAGATTCTAAAATTGAGAACCTTTGTATATTTCCAAAATAACAAAGGACATAATTATCAGTAACTCTTCACAGCTACCCTAACATCATAACCTAACAAAACTGAAATTAATTCAGTATACTTTTCAGGCTTGTGACTAATTAAAGAGAAACTTGACTCATTATCTTCATCATTTATTTGTATGGTAGAAAATTATAGCGATAGCTAAAAGAAGGGGGGGAGGGATAAAAAAGTTAACCAGTCATCTTCTTAAGGACTTATTTTAAAACTCTGGTTCTCCATATTGATTTCTTACTTATATATACATGCAGCAAAAAATCAACAGGATTTCTGAATAAACTTAAGAGGTATTTACATGAAATAAAGACCAAATCAAGAGGCAACTTACATCACATTTACAGTAAAATTATGTGACTTTTATTAAGGTTTGCACACTTTACATTGCAAACACATCCAGAGTAACAAAGACTGAACCCTCGAAATTCTCTTTCTAATTAAAGACTACAACAAAGTATTTTATACTAGAACATGCTGCCTAACTCCTATTGCAGAAAGGTGAATTTAACTTTCTATTCCTTTATTAAGTAAGTAATTATAAACTTCACGCAGCCTGCTTATTGAGAAAGACTGAATTTATGAATATTTGGGGGAAAAATACTGAAACAAACCAACCACACAAAAAATAACCAACCTCAACAAACAAAAAAAGCCAGTATTCCAATTACAATTATTTATTTATTTCATTGCCTGGAAGAATGCACAAGTAATTTTACTTCTACTAATAGTAAGCCATATTACAGAAGAAAACCCTTAACATACAACAGTCTGGAAAAAAAAATCTCATTAAGGATTAGTCTATTTCATGAGAGACACATGAAGATTCAAATGCATTTAACTGATCACTTAAAATATTTGACTAGGCAGAAATCAGGTTAAAAAACAGGGTTTGAGGCATATAGTACAGTTTATTTATGACAACAATATTGTTCCCTTCTACAGAACTCCACAGCTCTCTGGGCCAACCACATCAACTGGGTCAGAACCAGTTGTATGTCAAGGAGGGAGAAAACAGTTGTGCAACCATATCATGAAATATGGAGCAAGCACTTATTTACATTAGAAGGAACCTCTGGAGGTCAACAGCTTCTATCTTTTACTCAAGGTAGTCCTCAGAGCTTCAAAGGCTGATCAACACCATTCTCAATTAAGTTCAGAGTATCTCCAAGTATGGAGATCCCACAGCCTCTTCAAACTACTTATCTGAACATCTGACCACCCCAATGATGGTAATTTTTCCTAACGTTTAACTGAAACATCCCTTGCTTGAACTTCTTCTGTTGTCTCTAGCCCTATCACCCAGCTCGCTCCTCCAAGAAGAGTCTGGTTCTGTCTTTTCTGTACCCTCCCATTAACTGAAAACAAGATCCACTGCCCTATTCCTCCTTGAACAGAGGACATCCATCTTTTCCAGCTTCTCTTTTTACATTATGTGCTTCTGTGCCTTAATTATCTTGGCAGTCTTCCTCTAGGCCTGCTTCAGAATGTCAGCTCCTCTCCTACACCAAGAAGCACAAAACTAGACACTGTTTTTGATGCCGTCACACAAATGTCAAGCTGACAGAAGTATTCACTTCTCCCAGCAACTGGCTTCATTCTTGCTCAAAGGTACCTTGCTGACTCACATTCAACGCAATGTCCACCAGCAAAGTGACATTTGCTGTGATGTTGCTCTCTAGCCATGGGTTCCCAGGCTGTACTACTGTGTAGTTATTCTGTTTCTATGTTCAGATTCTGCTGAACACTAGCAGTGAGGTTCTTGTTAACTCATTTCTCCAGCCTGTCAAGGTCTCTCAGAGGAGCAGCCCTGCCTTCCAGCCCACATAACCTGGTGTCATCAACAAGCTTGCTGATGGTGCATTCCATCATCTCAGCCAGGTAGTTAATTAAGATTATAAATGCAAAGCTGCACTATTTAATTTTACTGAATACTAATTATCATGTCCTGAAAAGGATAAAGGACTTCCACACCGTTTAATTTTAACAATAATTAACAGGTTGCTAAATGGGATGTTACAATGAACTTGTACTTCAACACACAAGTAAGTCACCAAATAAAGCCTCTTCAGTACTTTTTTTAATGGGCAGTTTGCACTTGGTGACTCACTGAAATAGCTCCAATGAAAGATTTCTCTCCAACACATCCTTCTAAATATGGAAAACTAAATACACAAAGTATCTATGTCAGTGACTCTCAAGAAGTCTGGGAAAAGGGCCTAAATTAAGAGCCATTGTATATTTATACTGCAATAAACTACAGAGCTATTAGTAATGTCTCAGTACTGCAGGCTGTGTACTTCCATATACAAACTTTCAGAGAATGCAAGTAACAGGAATTCTTTCATAAAGAACAAATGCTTTGTCTTAGAATATTTAACTCACAATGCTTTATGAAGACCTAGATTATTTGCTAGTACAATTCTGAAGTAGATTTATTTCTACAGAATAAGTGCACCAGATCATTGCTGAAGAATTGTGTTCTGCTATCATGAAGTCGCTACACAGCTGGGACTCAAGATTTGAGCTTTAAAATATCAAAATCCCCAACCTATGGGTATACAGGTAACTTCATCAGTCAATGAAGTTCTTAGAATGTTAAAACATATAACCTGCATTAGTAGTACAGCTGGAACTTTGGTCTTCATAGTTTAGTAGGTACACATTTCTGCAGTTTCTTCACAACATTGATGAAATTCACCATTTTTCATTCAAGAGATTAACAAGAAATTTTCTGGGCTCTACTCTGCCACAACATTTCTACACATCTTTCTGTAGACTTTTAACAGAGTAGAGATAAATGGAGATGAATATATTCACTTGCCCTCAGCTGCTTGGAGATCTAGAACACAACAGAGCCACCTGGATTAAAACATACAAAATGCTAAAAAAATTACAATTCTGCAAGTAATTTACAGAAGCAAGAAATAAGAATTTTTTTTTTCTTAATAAGAAAAAACCCCCTTAATTCTATTGCAACAGCATTTACAGGTTGCTACTGTCAAAAATTAGTCCTGATGTGTGCATCCAGCCTTGTACATCTTATACACATAGTAACTAATAGAAATACAAAGAAAAACACACAACTGCATATCACAGCAGTACAGTAACAGTCAAACCCTTAGGAGAGAGAAGAGTTAATTAACAAACTACAACTATTTTAAAATTCCTATTCTTAAGTCCACAACAAATTTTAATAGGACCAGTATTTGACGTATTTTATTTGCAAAAACATTGACAAGTATGTATCATGACCTTTTCAAATAATTTGACAGCTATGTCTCCAAAGGCTGGTTCATAACTGCATATATTTCAATTATCATCATCAGTGCTTCATCTGAGCATCCTAAAAAAATTGTTTTTTTAATACAGTCAGCTTTGACTTTCTACACAATATTTTTGACAGAAATATACCGTTTGTAACTTTGTCATCAAAAATTCCTCTTAAAAATCTATTTGAAATAAAAGGGCAGGAGGGACTGCTTATCCCATCTATGGAACTTCCCTGAAGCAGAAATCTTAAGTGGACTCAAACTAATAAATATATCAAATAGAATTTTCTCCTCTAAGTTATTTCATTTGTAGTAATTTACAACCAGGGTCAAAACCAGGACACAATGTTCCTACCATCTCTTAAAGTACCTGCTATAAGAACAAGCAGGGCTTGTTTCAAAAGCAGAATTATAAACTAGAAAAATCTAATTATTTTCTATGCTAAATTCCAAGAAAAGTGATCATTAGGTGAAGTACTTGTGGCAGAGAATGTTTCCAACTTATGTCCATTTAATCACAAATGATCAGAGACTATATAAACCAGTCAAGAAATATGCCATTAGAACATATATAATTAGCATCATACATGTTAAGTGTATTTTCCCCAAAAAAGCTTTGAAACCTCCAGAACTATATCTTTCCTCAAGGAAGGTGGGGATGGGAGGGGGGAAATGAGAGATTACTAATATCCCTATAGGACAAAAGTTATTTTACAAGTCATTATTTTAATTAGGACAATTACCACAAAATTAAACTGTGTAAGAATTTTCACAATTAGACACAATTATTTCTATCACTTTTCCACTAAGTTATATCACAGGCTACCCCTATCTGACATCATGTCAACAAAAATCCCAGGTTCTTTTCTGGCAGGCAGCTTTCCAGTTGCTCATCCCAAGCCTGTAGTGTTCCATAGGGCTGTTGTGACCCAAGGGCAGGATCCAGCTCTCGGCCTCGTTGCATCTCATACCTCTGGCCTCAGCCCATTGATCCAGCCCGTCCAGATCCCACTGCAGAGCCTTCCTACCCTCCAGCAGATCAACATTCTCATCCAGCTTGGTGTTGTCTGCAAACTGACTGAGGGTGCACTGGATCCCCTCTTCCAGATCATCAATGAAGATATTCAGTAGGACAGACCACAGTACTGAGCCTTGGGTAACACCAGTGACCAGCCACCAACCAGATATAACTCTATTCACCATCACTCTGTGAGCCTGGACATTCAGACACTTTTTCTTACCCAGAGAAGAGTATGCCAGTGGAAACAGTTTCTCCAGGAGAATGCTTTGGGAAATGTTGTCAAAGGCTTTACTGACGTCTAGGTAGACAACTTCTGCAGCCTTTTGCTCATCCACTAAGCAGGTCACTGTCCTAGAAGATCAGCTTGATCTAGCAGGACCTGCCTTTCACAAACCCGTGCTGGCTTGGCCCGATCCCCTGGCTGTCCTGTATGTGCCATGTTACGGCTCTCAAGATGATCTGTTCCATGACATTCCCTGGCCCTGAGGTCAGACTGATAGGCTTGTAGTTCCCCAGATCGTCCTTCCAACCTTTCTTGTACATGAGTGTCACATTTCCTAACCTCTAGTCACCTGGGACCTCCACCATTAACCAGAACTGCTGGTAAATGATGGAAAGTGGTTCAGTGAGCACTTCTGCCAGTGCCATCAGTACCCTTGGGTGGATCTTGCCCAGCCTCATAGATTTATGAGTGTGTCTGTCAGTGGTGTAGGTCTCTGACCCTTTCCCTTGGGATTACAGGGCCTTCATTCTGCTCCTCATCTCTTTATTCCAGCTCAGGGGGCTGAGTACCCAGAGAACAGTTGGCCATGCCATTAAAAACTGCGGAAAAGAAGGCATTAAGTACCTCAGCCTCGTTCCTTATCTTTCGTCACATTGTTTGCCCTCTCATCCTATAAAGGATGAGGATTCTCCTAGGCCTTCCTTTTATTATTGGTATATTAATAGAAACACTTTTTATCAACTTTTACAGCAGCAGCCAGATTAAGTTCTAATTGGCTTCTAATTTTCTCCCTGGATAACTTCACGATATCCTTGTAGTCCTCCTGAGTTGCCGGCCCCTTCTTCCAGAGGCCCCAGACTCTCCTATTTTTCCTGATTTTAAACCAGAACACTCTGTTCAGTCACGCTGGTCATCTTCCCCAATAGCTCTTCTTTAGGCACATGGGGACAGCCCGCTTCTGCACTTCTAGGATTTCCTTCTTCAAAAATGTCTATCCTTCCTGAACTTCTCTCCCTTTTAGGAATGCCACTCTAAAGTTTTTCAACCAGTCTCCTCAAAATGCTGGCCCACCCTCCAGAAGTCCATGGTAACAGCTCTGCTGAATCCCCCCTTACTTCTCCAAGAATTCAAAACTCTGTAATTTCACAATTACTGTGCCCAAGACAGCCTCCAATCATCACATCACCCACAAGTGCTTCTCTGTTTGTGAACTGTAAGTCCAGCAGGGCATCCTCCCTAGCTGGCTTACTCACCAGCTGTGTCAGGAAGTTCTCTTCCAGACACTCTGGGAACTGTTTCCTCTAGACTGTTTCCTCTCCACTGCATTGTATTTCCAGCAGACATCTGGTGAGTTGAAGTTCCCCAGGAGAACAAGAGCTAGTGATTGTAAACCTTCTCACAGCTGCTCAGAGGATATTTTGTCTGCCTCTGCAAGCTGGCTAGATTTAAAAGACTCCCAACCATGATATCTGCACTGTTGGCCTTGTCCCTGATTCTCACCCATAAACAACCCTATTGGCACCATAATTAAGCTCTAGACAAACCAAGCACTCCCTAAAACACCGGGCTATTCCACTGCCTCTCCTTCCTTGCCTATCCCTTCTGAAGAGTTTACAGCCATCCACTGCAGCCCTCCAGTTGTGAGTCATCACACAATGACCATGTTTCCATAATGGCAATTATATCATAATTTTCCTGCTGCACAATGGCTTCCAGCTCCTCCTGTTTGTTGCCTGTGCTGCATGCACTGAAGCAGAAGCACTTCAATCAGGCTATTTATACCTCCATCTTTTTTGGGGAAGAAATCCTAATTCCTCTATGACCAATCTCAGATGCTTCTGTGGTTTCTAACACATGGATAACCACTGGTCTTTGCTGCCACATGGATCTTCATCCCCTGTCTTCACTGAAATGGAGGATCAAAGGACATCACTAGCACACCATCCATCAAACATGGGTGTGCTCCCCCAAGGCTTATCTCTAGTGAGCCTGGTTTTATCAGTTTCCTCCTTCAAGTCTAGTTTAAAGCTTTTCTGATGAGCTCTTCTAACTCCTCTGCAAAGATCGTTTTCTCCTTTTGAGATAGGTGTACACCGTCTGTCGCCAGAAGGCCTGGTGTCATGTAAACCAACCCATGATTAAACCCCCCAAAATTCTGCCAGTCACACTAGGCATGGAGCCAGAAATTGATTGTTCCCTCATCATTCCCTGCAACTGGAAGGACAGAGAAGCACACTACTTGTGCTCCTGATTCCTTAACCAAGGCCCTGAAGTTTCTCATCATTGCCCTCATACTTGTTTCAACTTCATTGCTGCCTACCTGAAAAAAAAAAAAAAAAATCAGTAATGGATATTAAACTGAGGGCCATACCAGGATAGGAAATTTTCTGTCCACATCTTTAACCCAGGCCTCAGGGAAGCAAGAGACTTCCCCAAGAAGTGGGTCCTTCTCTTTGAGCCTTCTGTTCCCTTCAGAAAGGAGTCTCCTGCAACACTGATCCATCCTTTTTGCTTTGTGGGAGCAGATTTGATGCAGGGTATAGGTCAACTTAACCTTGGCAGCACCAAGCTAGACCAACCATCATCCTTGTTACTGTTTGGTTTCATGTGCAGAGGCTCCTAAGTACTATGGTATGGGCATTTGGGAAGGTAAGGCAGTCACAGAAGAGACACACCTCTGCTGCACTGGGCAGAAACTTGTCAACACTGCCCTTTATCCCTTAAAGTCACTGCACTCAGCCAGGCAGAGAGAGCATAGGGAATCCTCCACATCATGACTACTGCAAGTTCTTCAGGTGTGCCAAAATGGTAATCACAAGCCACTGGGAAGCTCCTTTAAATAGGGAAAATACCCAAGAAATGTAGTGAAATTTTCTCCAACATCGAAGCCTGCACATAAAAACTATTTTATACAGAATTAATAATATAGTGCCTCAGTTGTCGCTGTGTAATATATAAACTACCCTGAGTTATTGTCAAAGAATAATGTTACTGCACTGCAGGTTGTGTGCAAACATTGATTTCTGGGTGTAAGTTTACGCACAAATACAAATCTTGCTTTTAGAGAATTTTGTCCCCTTCTCTTGCTTTTCAGTACAGAATTAAATGAGAAAAGTTACAAGAGTAACTTTTCTTTGCAACACTGTAACACCGCTGTTCCATAAAGCCACCCGAGCTAGGCAGCACCCCAAGCATTCAGTAGAGAGACCTTCCTATTTCCCTCCAGTAATCCGTTTACAATGTCTTCCCATATTTTAGCTGCAATTATCCTCCAACAGGTAGAGTTCAGAATTCACCTAGTTTAAAATACAAATCTAAGGAAACCACCAAATGAAAATCTCTTGAGCAACTTCAATAAAACCCCTTAAAGAAAATTCAAGAATATTAGCAGTGTGACAAATTAGGTCAAAAGAAGTGTTTGCCTTATCTAAAACAATTAAAAACTCTTGTTACTTGTCCTGTCAAAACAGGCCCCAGCAAAAAGTCTTTCTTGTGGGCTCCCTTTATATACCACAAGGTTGCAACAGCATCTCCTTGGAGCCTTCTCTTCTCCAGGGTGAGGAATCCCAACTCTCTCGGCCTTTCTTGATAGGAGAGCTGCTCCATGTTTGTGTCCCTCCTCCAGACTCGCTCCAACAGGTTCACATATTTGCTGTTCGAGGGGCCCCAGAGCTGGATGCAGCATCCCAGGTGGGGTCTCTCTCACCAGGGCAGAGCAGAGGGGCAGAATCTCCTCCCTCACCCTGCTGGCCATGCTGCTTTTGATGCAGCCCAGAATACAATTGGCTTTCTGGGCTGCAAGTGTAGACTGCCAGCTTATGTCCAGTTTTTCATCCAAAAGTACTCTCAAGTCCTCCTCGAGAGGGCTGCTCTCAATCCCTTCACCCCCCAGCCTGTATCAATACCAGGTGTTGCCCTGACCCAGGTGAGGACCTTGCACTTGGCCTTCCACTGTCACAACCAAAGACTAACTTGTCTGTTTCCAATAACACTGGAAGACATTTAGCAGTTATGAAGAAAAACAGAAGTTGATAAAAATTAGGTAGACGTCTCTGGCTTGAACTTTCAATGTAAAATGTAATATAATCTTGCATGAAATAATCTCTCCCCGCAAAATTTACACATAAGGTTGATTTCTCTAATGCTCCATGGAAAACTATGTGGTATGAATTTTGAGAGGAAGAAGCAAAAGCAGTAAGAGTCTTGCCTGATGGTAGTGATGTTGAAAACAGAATTTTCCATGTCATTTTGAACATTTCAGAATTTCCATAGGGCTGCTCTTCAAGCAAAACAGATCTCTCTTTGCTATGTGTCATTGCCAATTATGCAAACACAGTAATATGATTAGAAACATAACTGGTTCAGCACACGTATCGGTAACCTCCAGCTTCTCAATTTTCCTTCTTACTGGCATGAGTCACCTTAGCAAAGCTGACAAAACTTCAACAGTGACAACTGCAGACAGCAACATCTAGTTATCAGATTCCAAGGAGAAGTTAATGAACTACTCAGGTAACGGTAACTACATGACATCTGAACAGCAAAAATTAATCCAACAAACAAAACTCCTCAAAAACAAATAACTCCCCAACAAAAAAACAAACAAAAAACCCCTCCAATACACAAAACAAACAAAAACAATTTAAAAACCAAAACAAACAAAAATCCAAAACATCACAAGACTTGCTAGCCAAACTGGTTAATGATTAATAAACAAAGCTTTACTACTGAAACAAAAAGAAACATAGTGATAAGCAATCACAGCAGAGATGTCACAGACCAGCAGTGATAAACTGCTCAGGACAGAATAAATCAACCATAGCATTAACAAGGTTTTATACAGTAAAAAAAGATATAATGACATTTTCTAAAACCATTTTTATAGTTGTTCCATTGAATAAAAGCTGACAGCTTCAGAAGGAATTCCTTGTCATATTTACATGCCTAGTTTTCTTTAATTTTCTGAAGTGTGTAGGCCAGATAGGAACACATAAGAGATACATGTAAACTCACATGCAATATGTAACTACGTCCAGGAAATTCCATGTTTCCTGCAATAAGCCTAATCACGTAGTTACATATGTACATACCCAGTCCTATCTAGGTGTGTATGGCACAAGTGAAAATAAAAGAGACTGCAAAAAACTTACTTGCCTAATTTTTGAGTTTTGACTATTGATATTATTATTATTATTGTAGTGCCACTGCTGTATTTTTTTTCTTTCTTTTAAAATTAATTTCCATTGATAATACTCTGCTGATGCATATATACATGAATACAGAGCACCACCAACACTGTTTAGCTTTTTAGTAGACTTATAGCAATACTGTAATTCAGGAATAAAATATATTATTCTTTTGATTAAGGACTGAAGTAAATTTTTTTGAAGAAGGAATTGACTGAGTACAGGGTCACAGAAAAACCTGGAATTAAAGTGCGCAGAAGCCTCTTCTGTGATTTGTAACTACAACCATTTACTCTTTCCATGTCCAAAAAAAGAAAAAAAAAAGTTGCTATAAATTCTACCAATTTACTTCTATGTAGACATCTTAATGAAACATGTCACATGTTCCAAGTACTTGAAAAATCCTGTTGCTCTTCTTATGACTAAAACCTTTTTTCCCCCCTCAAGGAAGAAGAGTAATTTTCTTCTGTATGCAAAAGAGATTAAAGAGAAATTAAACCACACTTCATATAGAAAATCAAAAATATGAAAGTCAGGATAAAACAGCCATATCTGTAAGAAAGACACAGTCTCTTCTCATTGCTAACCTCTACAGCCAAAATCCTCTCAAAAGCCGTCTCTCTCTTTAGTGAACGTACTTAAATTACAGCACATTATTGATGTTACATCGACAACTAAAACTCCATTTCTGGAACTGGTAAGCACAGAAATGTACTCAAAGAAGGTGCAATCAAGGGCAGTTAGTCATAATGGAGGGATCCATGCAAGCAATTTAAGCTGTATTAGTGCTTTACTCTGCCGAGAATGTTTTTGTGAGTGTATATTCTCTGCATACTATTTGAACAGTAAAGAGGTAGACTGACTAGTCATGAATTATTAAGATTAATTTTTAAAAGTTGCCCAATTTCCAGTATGTGCTTAGACATGCCTGGGAGAGGGATACTGCTACTTACATAAATCTGCTACCGTATCAAGACTACATTTTTTCCACTGAGTTAAAAAAAAAAAATAATAACCACAAAAAAACAACCCACATCCCTGTGATCACAAGTGTTTAAATTCATTCAAGGGCTGCTCTGACGGCGTTACCAAGCCGGGAAGCCAGGTCACTCTGTCCCAGCTCGCCCCGCAGCCCACGCTCCCACTCTGGCACTCACACTTTTCCCCTACTGCCTTCCAGGCAGGATTTCCCGGCTACGAACAAGGCGGGCACGAGCCCAGCCGCGGGACCTGGCTGAAGCCAGGCCACAGGGCAGCTCCAAACTTTACGACGGTCCCGGCCGCCCCAGGGTAGCTGCCACCAATGCCCCCCACAGCCGGCCAGTTCCCGGGCGAGCCCCTCGCCCTCCGCCGGCCGAGAGCCAAGACCGGAGGCGGCCTCTCTCCCCCCTTACCCCCCGGCCCGGCGGTCCACGACTCCCGCCATCCCCTTTCCCTACAGTCCCCCGCACTGACCTCGGTAACCTGCCGCTTGTTCACCTCCGCACTCCGGCTGCTCCCGCCTCCCCCTCTCCGCTCCCCTCGCCTGCCGATGGCACCGAGGCGCTCCCAGCCCGGCGCCCCCGCGATGCACGGCGCTGCCGACACCCCGATGTGCGGAGCCTCCAGGCTTCACCCGCGGCCGGGCTCCCCTAGTCGTGCCCTCCCGCAGCCCCCGCCCGAACCTCGCCCAGCGCCACGGGCACTCACCGGCTCCTCACAGGGGCTCTCTCCGGCCCTTCCCGGCGCCTCCACGCCCGCCACTCAGAGCTTCCATGTGCCCAGCGGCCGCTCCTCTCTCCTGCTCTACTCCGGTACGGCGCCCTCTGGAGTGCCCGCTCCAGTGGGAGCCTCGCGGGCAGCGGGGGCTGTTACTCAGCCCGTCGGGGCCCCCGGCGCGGGCGCGGCGCTGCGGCTGCCGCCGGCTCGCTACCCCTTTGTTCGGCGGCGGCGCTGACAGCTGCTGCCGGCGGCGCTCCGCGGGCCCGGGTGGCCGCTCCGCCTCGGCGCCTCCCCGCCCGCCAGCCGCGCCTCCTGCTCCCGGCCCAGCCCGCAGCCCCGGCACACTCCCTCTTTCTACGCCCGCGGTCAACAACCGGCGGCGACAGCACAAGTTAAGGCCGCCGACCCGGAAACTCATCGGCAGCCGAGACCCGCGGGGCTCCGACGGGAAGCGGATCCACCGCGCCGGGGGAGGGTGCGGGGCGGGGCCGGGGCGGAGCAGGCCGGGACGCGGGGCCTGGGCGGCGGGCGCGCCGGGAGGATGCGGCGGGCAGGCGGCGGCAGGCGCCACCGAGGAAGGCAAGGCAGGCAGGGAGGAAGAGGGGCCGAGGCGACGTCCCTCACCCCGGCCACGGGGCGGTCCTGAGGGCGGGGGAGGTGCTCCCGCCCCGCGGGGATTCAGCGGGAGCACCCCTCGGGGGCTGGTGCCCGGCAGCTCCTGGGCGCGGCCGGGGAAGTTCGGGGGCGTTTCCTGGCCGGGCAGTGCGGGGCGGGAGATGCTGGGGTGCGGAGCCGCCTCCCGCTCCTCGTCCTCCGGCCGTGCTGCGGCGAGGCAGTGCTGCGGGGCCCCCGGTGCCCCCGGCCTCCCTCCGCCTTGGCGGCGGGTGGTGCCGCCGGGAGTCCCGGCGGGAGCCGTCCTCCGTCTCGTCCTGGCGCGTCCTGCGGGAGGCGGGAAGGGTCGGCGGTGCGGGGAGAAGCCTGGGTGAGGAGTGTGCCGTAGACCAGCAGCCTTTGGGATGGGGCCGCCTGGAATTGTTAGCACCTGGGTTTGGTCCGAGTCAGTTCGTAGTGGTGTCTTCTGAAGCTGGTTTTGTTTATTGTCGCACAACCCCACCCTTCTTCATTCTTACTTTTTGTTTTCTGGAGTTATATTGCAAGTCTCAGCGCTGTCGGTTTCACAGACATGCTCATTCTGCACTGGGTTTAGTGCAGAGCAGTGGCAGAGGGAGTTCACCCGCTGCTGATTCACCTGTCCCGCCACCTGTCATCCAGGTGGCCCGGCCGTACCAGTGCAGGTTCCCTCCACACAAGCCTATGACCCAAACCCCGTGTATCCAAGCACGTGTAAGGAAACCCAAGGAGCAGGCCTTTCCCGGCTGTGCATAAGGGATAGGTGTTCCTTTTTCCTTTTAAAATTCTTAATGTCCTACAGTATGAGTTCTCATAAGTCAGCATGTTGCTTATTTAATATTTTTAGCTGCTACTGTAATGCAAATCATTAGCTGTTTCTCTTCAGATATTATACTGTTCGCTCGCATACCATCATTAAATCATCTAACTAATGTATTTATCTTAACTGATGGTGAAAATATCTGTGCAGTTAAGTTTTTTTTAATGTTAAGGTGTTTTTCAATATCTTTTCAGGTAGTCTTGAACCCAGGAAAAATACTGGACTAAGGGCATAGGAATCTGAAGACCTCTGTTTCTTCTAGAAGAGGTGGAGAAGCTACAAACACTAACATTTAAAATATGTGGAGGAATTAATCTGGAAAAAGCATGTGCTTACTGATGCTATGGAATGAAAGGGTGTTCATTTGCAGATGAAGAAAATGATCAGCTGGAAGGTGGAAATGGTCAGACATAACCTTCTTTCTGGAAGCTGATATGTGATTTAGCTTTAGGAGGGTTTCCATATAATTTCCATACAATTTTGTGATTTTAGGAATTGTCACCTTGGTTTAAGAGAAGGGTAAGCAAAGCTTTTTCTTAAATCTAAGTGCTTCTATTCACTTTTTCAGAAACTAAAGATGCATTCCTTTCAGAAGCTCTATTTGAATGAATTGTGCACCAGTTTGCAGCCCCACTGAAATAAAACTAAGTAAATGAATCCATATTATAGTTTATTTTTATCAGCTTTGTTACTTGGCTCTAGGCAAGACTGCGTTCTACTTTGCGGGGGGGAGACGAAAACCAGGTATTTTCTTGAAATCATAGAAATGCAGTACTTGTTACAGCACAATTTATAAATTATAGTGCTTGTCTCTTTGAAATGGTTTTCCTTTTCAATTTCATATCTTTTGAAAATTTCTTTGGCCTTTTGTCTGTTTTGCAAAATGGGGAAGATAGTTACAAAGTGGAAAAAAAAATACATTGCTTTTATTTTAAAGATGGGTTGGAGAACAAGCTTATTTGTATCAAATCTATATGACATCCTATTTTCCGCTTTCATGAAAAGGAAGCAGAATTATATCAGCCATTGGCATTTCTCCAGCTACAGAACAATAAATGAAAAATGCAAAGCATCAGTGGATATGAGCACTGCATCCTGAAGTTTAGTGTGATGTTGGATATTTTTTTCAGCTGAACCTTTTCTTCCTGTTTATTCATTATTTCCAGTGATAAAGTAAGGAGGAGAGATGGGAAACCCAGAAAACACTGGAGATGCATATGTTGCTGTGATTCGTCCAAAAAATACTGCTAGCCTCAATTCTCGGGAATATCGAGCTAAATCCTACGAAGTAAAACTATTTCTTTTCTTTATGTATTAGTTGTTTGGCTTTTAAAATAGTATAATAAATATGTAATAATATAACAGAGGAGAATATAGCCTTGTCTTTTACTCTTTAGTCTGCTGCAGAGGTCATTCTGACTTCACCATTCTGCTCCTCAACATTTAGTACTTCTTGAGTTTTGTTACTACTTTTGTAGTGGCATAATAAATAATAATAATGATAATATTTTTTAAAGTTCTCTACTTCTTTCAGCTGTGCTTAAACTTCTTTGGTTTCATTATTGTTTGAAAGATTTTGCTGCTTGAAGTTCCCATTGAAGGCCAAAAGAAAAAAAGAAAGAAAGTTTTGCTGGAAACTAAACTTCAAGGAGGCACTGAGATAACCCAGAGCATCTTGGATTATGTGTTAGAAGCCACCAAACCAATTTCACCAGCCAATCAGGGTATTAAAGGTAAAACCATTTTAATCTAATATACTATTGATAGCACCATAAAAATGTTTTTTAAATTGGCATAGCAAGGTTGTGCAAAAGCATGAAATTAGTATAAAAAAAGAAGATATGTTTTAAGGTTCATCAAAAAACCTGAGCCAACTATACAGCTAAAACCTTTCATTTACCTTTGTTTCTCTTTACCTCCCAACTCTATAAAATGCTTACTAGAAGATTGTTAATAAGTGAATCTTTTTGTGCTGCTTCTTCGCCTCAAGTTTAGATTTATAGCTAAACTTCCAGTAAACCAGATCAAAGTGGCTTTTGTATCCATAACTTCTGCTAAAACTTGACTTGGATTGGAGAACTGATAGATTATAAGGTCAGTTGTTCAGAAGACATTATCTGTATGAAAATACTTCTAGCATAACTGTATCACTCATAAATGGAATTTGATGAGTACATTTTGTTTTCCTTGTTGTTACATAGCTGATGTAGCAAAGAGCCTCACACTTGTGCTGACAAATTTGTTTTAGCCAGCCTATTACATTTCCAGGTTGGTATAAAGTATTATGACTGAAGGACTTCTGGTCTTTGCTGTGGAGTTCATTTCTGTTGTTTACGTGGTAAAATGTTGCAGGTGGCAATAACTGCAGCTGAGTGGATGTAACAGAGCAGTTATGCAGCAAACACAGAATCAACAAACATAGAAGAATGCCTTCTAAAAAACAAAAGCTCTGTTCCTTGCATAGTTTTTGAGAGTTTTAAATTCAACTCACTCGGATGGCCCAAGCATTAATTATGCCCAGCTTAGTTTGTAAACTGCTAAAATATGCAGCTGAGGTTAGAAAAATTAAAAAGGGCTACAGTCATATAATTTTTTCATATTATCAGTTATATACATATTTATGTTCTTTAGTTTTTCAAATGTATTTAGATTTTCTTCTCTTGCTTTAGATTATAGCTCATAATCATAATATTTTTCTTCCTAGAAAGTGGGAAGGTTCAATCTTGTAAGCTTTCAGATAGCCAACTCCAGATTTTTTTCTTTGTTTTAATGATTAATTGATTGTTTTGTGGTTTGTCTGTTTTTTGCTTTTAAATAATCCACTAGGAAAACGTGTGGTGTTAATGAAGAAGTTTGCTCTAGATGGAGAGAAGGCAGGCCAGGAGGCATCTCTTTACATTGTTCCCACTGTTGTGAAAGGTAACATTGAGCATGATTTGTGAAGCTGCACCCATTTTAGCAGAAGTTCACTCAAGTGTTTATTTTTTTATATGATATAGTTAAGTTGTATATATCTATCTCATTGATATATCATTATATGTATAATATATATAATATAACATATTTATATAATGTATTTTAATATGATATGTCGCTTTTTCTGTATTTAAACATTAAAAGTTGCAGGCAGGTGCAAAACTCCCTGAATATTTTCAAGTTTGAAGAAGTTACTTTAAATGAAGGAAGAAATCTTTGGTTTAATGTATTGCCTTTGTTTTCGTAACAATAGCACATTTCTGGTTTAGGCAGTATTTGTGCACTTGGTTATATTTCAAAATACAGGCCTTAACTTGTGTAGAATTTGCTGAATGCAACTCTAAGACTTCCTACTCAGTTCACTGTTCTGTACTCAGAGAAGAATGCTTAGTAAGTCTCTAAACAGTAAATAAATTCTTTAGAAAGCCAAGTAAATTACTTGTCAGGACAGCATTTTTAAAAATATTGACGTGAAATGTCTGTGTGCTTTTGGGGAAACTTAATCATTTTTGCCTTACTTATAAGACTTCATAAAACCTATCCTAGAGATACTATTGTGGAGTTACCAGCACCAATACATACCGCTCCTAGTCCTGAGTCATCTTCCTTTTGTTTCTAGTTACAGAATGCATTTAACATTTATTCCTCAAATGAACCTGATCACACTGACAGAATAGTAACAGAATATGTAGGGGTTTTAAGGCTAACCTATTGGGTTGTGAATTGCTATGTAAGGATTGTATGTAACTACTATCAGTTATTATTTGGAGAAAAATAAATCATTCTAGTCTAAAGCTAGAATATAGTCTTAATTAGGGATGTGTAACCACAAAAGATGCAGAAGGGAAAATAAGATTCTTCTCACCGATGTGTCCTCAGAGTATGTTTCTTTTTTAGATAATACAAAATACACATACAGTCCTGGATGCCCTGTGTTCTACTGTTTACAAGACATCATGAGAGTCTGCAGCGAATCCAGCACGCACTTTGCTACGCTGACTGCAAAAATGTTAATTGCCTTGGATAAGTAAGAGACACCATCAGTAAAAATACATTAAAATGAAAAGTTTGATGCTTTTTATCAAAATATAAGTGTATATTAAAAAGATAATTTGTCAATGTAACACGTAGTTTTTATAGCATTCTTGTGGTTAAAAAGGAAATCATCATGGTATTTTCTTCATGTTTATCAGAGATGGAAACCTTGACAACGTATTTCTAAAAGTATTTTTGCCAACCCAAGAATGGTGTGTTTATCTAAATCAAGTAGTTTTTTGCATGTTCACGCTCACAGTGAATGTTTTGTAAAATCATAATGTTTAATCTTCTGTAAATTGCATAATTGTCATTTGAGTAAGAGCACTTGCCAGAGTGTACTAAAAATATCCTTTAATCGTATACCATTAAGATTTGCATTTAAATTAAATCTCTTTGTAGAAAGGGAGTGCATCTTCCCCAGACACACAAATTTATTTGCAGTAGGGAATTAACTTTCAGAAAGGTGATTAGTTGTTTAGCCAGATTTATAGTAGTTTGAAATTTGAATACATGAACAGGTTTTTTGTTGGTTTGGTGTTTGTTTTTTGTTGTTGTTGGTTTTGGGTTTTTTTAATGTACTCTTAACTAAGAAATACCAGATGCACTTGTGTAGGAACTTACTTGCAGTAATAAAGTTCACTGAGACCTCTAGCTAATGTAAAAAATCATGCTACAGGCTATTACCTAAAAGGTTCTGGGTGTAGGGTTTTTGCAGTTTATTAGCAGAGTTGTAGTATTTCTGTGTGTACCATCATACCAGTTAAATTCATTTGCTGCTTGCTGAATGCCTTCAGGCTCAAAGTTCTGCTTAGAAGTGTTTCAAGTCTCACAAGAAGCCTTGGAGGTATAATAGAAAATAGTTTGTATTTTTTATTCTCTATGTACATAATCTGAAACAATACTTCTCAAAGACTCAAACTGCCATAACGTATTTAGCTACCAAATATTTAGGGAAAATACCTGAAAATACCTTGGAGGGTGCCTATAGCAATGACTACAATTTCACTGTTCTTTCTGCCAGGACCATGAGTAAGTGAAAGAGAATTCTGCTTTTCAGGACATTGTAGCTTGGATCTAGGACTTAAAAATAGGCCTAAGCTTATGCACTGAACTGCAGGTTACTTTCTGCCATCCTTACATGTGATTCTGGGACAGACAAGATCCAAGTGGTCTATCAGTGGATGGCCAAAGCGTGTACTTCTCTTTCTTCTATATTTCACGGCTCAGTCACTAAACAGAATTTATTGTATTCCAGCAAAGCACATTTTTACCTAAAGCTTGTGAGAAAGCATGTGCAGAAACCTAAACACAAACCTGGCTTTAGACCTTTAATGCACCTCTTAATATAACACTAAAACAATTTAACAATTTGGTAAAAATATATTTATCCAAAACTTGAGATAAACAGCTTGTCCTGAGCCCCATGTTATATTGCATATGTGGTAGGAAAAATGCAGCAGGTGTACAGTATTGACCTCCCCTGGTAGCACAGAATAAGAGAGCTCTAAAGCTCTTCAATACTGTCAGTAGGAGTGCACTGAGAAGAGAATAAACTTCAGCAGGGCTTTATAAAAAGGCAGGTGGTAGCCTATGTGAGACTTAGCAGTTTGGAAACTGTACCTTCTAGTTTGTTGCCTTTCCTGTCTTTCCCTAATGAAACACATGAGTTGAAAAGCTAAAGTCAGTACAGATACTTCAACTCACCCTTAAAAAAACTGCTTTAAGTTTCAAAATTTGTTCAGAGTAGTAATTTAATAAACTGAAAGTAAATGAAATGGTGACATGTCGGTGTGGGTAAGTTTTGTGGTTATAACCAGTGTTACTCTTAGTGTATAATTTCCTTCTCTTAGAGAGTTTGCATCTGCACAAAATTGAACAAATACAACTGTTTAACTGAGTATGGTTAACAAAGTTCACATTCAGGGAGTAATTTAGTCTTATAAAATTGGCTGTGCACATTTTAATTATTTTTTTAAATTCAATTGTGTGATTATCATATATGCAATCCTTAATCAAACAAAATAATGGACAGCATGACCAGAATGATCCTTTTCTACCTAAAAATTAGTAGGCCTGAAAATTACTTGCCCATTCTCTTCTGCAGGTGGTTGGATGAACGGCACACCCAGTCTCACTCCATCCCAGCTTTATTCAGACCATCTCCTCTTGAGAGAATTAAAACAAATGTAATAAACCCTGCCTATGCTATAGAACCTGGCCAAACAGAGAGCTCATTGCACATGGGTTATACTGCCCTGGAAATCAAGAGTAAAATGCTGGCATTGGAGAAAGCAGATATGTGTATCTATAATCCTTTGTTTGGATCTGACCTTCAGTATACTAATAGGGTAAGAACTATATTTTCATTTTGTATTTGTGAAACATACATACATTTTCATTTTAAAGTTCATTCATTTATTTTATATGAATGTGTGCTCACATCAGGGTTGTTTATTTAGCAGTAAGTGTGCACTAGCTTTTCAAAATCTCATATTAGATCATAATTCTCTTCCATTATAAAATGTATTTCATTATAAAATGTTACTGTCATAACTTTGGTTTCAAGAGAATACCTGACCAGAATGCGGGATTGTGTAGCCAAATCTCACTAAGATATTTTTTCAGTTGTGTTTAAATTATGTCTTCACAGGTTGACAAGGTGGTAATAAATCCATACTTTGGCCTTGGAGCCCCAGACTATTCGAAGATTCAGATTCCTAAAAGAGAAAAGTGGCAACGTAGCATGAGCAGTGTCACAGAGGACAAGTACTATATTGCATTCCTTTTTCATTAATGGATAATCTGTTTTGTTTTATTACAGTAGCACTTGGTAGACTTAGAATGAGATTCCTATTACTTTAGGCTTCACTGTATAAATACATACTTCTATTTGAAATCTCTAAGTATTGAAACACATCACTTAAAGCGTGAATCAAGAAAGGTGTAAATGATAAACATTAGAGAAGCATTTCTTACTCAAATAAATCTGTGGCTTGATTTCTGCATGACAAAAAACCTATTTGTATGAATACTGGCACATTTTAGCTGCATGACCTTCTCTTTTAGTCTTCATGTTATGGTTAGTGCAATGTTACTAATTTTTAAAAAGTTGATGTTCTCAACAGTTGTAATATTTCTGAACTGTGTTTTTCTGTTGCCCCTTTTAATTCCTAGGGAACACCAGTGGGTAGATGATTTCCCTCTTCACCGCAGCGCTTGTGAAGGTGACTCTGATTTACTAAGCCACCTTCTGGATAAAAAGTTTTCTGTTAATCAGTTGGACAGTGACCACTGGGCACCAATCCATTACGCATGCTGGTGAGTCGAGGATAGTTTTGCCAATCAAGTACATTCTAGCTATCATGATGCTTTAGTGCTATCATTTATGTAATTTATCAGCCTCTAAAAGAAGACATAAAAAAACCTCTAGACTTTTTATGTGTTGATTATAATATATTTTAGTGTTAACCTTCTAGAGGAGAAACATTGCTTCAGGTTTTGAGATAATTTTAATTTGAATGGTTTTTGGGGAGACCAGTTGTGGAGATCATGTCATCACTTACTTATTGCCTCTTGTATCTCTCCTGACTGTCTATTCTAATTCCTGCTGGAGGCACTGGGTCTACTTCAGCATGGTAACTTTCACAGTCTGTGTTGGCTTAAGCCTGTGAGCAGTTTTACAGCACAGCAGTAGCTGAGCTGAGCATGTTTGGGTGCTGGTCATGCTTTGAGTGGGAAGCTGGACTGGGTGATTTGCAAAGGGCAGCATGTCTGACTATAACTCTGTGATTTAATCTGTAAGTGCTTGAAAGCTTTCCTCCATCATGAAAATTCTTTTGTTTTATCTTTATGGAAGTTAGTCTTTTGTATATATAGTGGTCAGTATGTCTGATGATACATGAATAACATGAAAATCAAATTTAGTTATAAAAAGCCCACAATCTTACTTGCTTTTTAGTGTTTGTCAGAAAGTTTGTAAATACTTTATACATCAAGTATACACAAGAGTTACCAGGTATAAGCATGGGAGTTAAGAATCCTCAGGATCCATCTGCATGACAATCAGAAACTGAACTCTGATTCTCACACTGATTATTTTTTTTCCAGACAAAGATGGACTCTTTTCTGCCATGACTGAATTGCTGCAACTACTCAAACTTAGCTAGCTTAAAGCAAGGTTCAGTTTGTCTATAACGAATCCCATCAATGGTTTCTAGACCAGTGATTACCAAAGAAGTGTAGAACTGATGTTAATGTCTACAAACTTATGTTCCACTGTATGTGGTGTAATTTGAAAGCTAAAAACTCTTTAGTGTGGAAAAAACCATTTTTTCATAATTAGGACCATCTGAAAAAAATTATTATATATTTGCTGTGTCTGTTCTGATTTAAACATGTCTGCAGGTATGGAAAAGTTGAAGCCACTCGAATGCTGTTGGAGAAAGGGAAATGCAATCCAAATCTTTTGAATGGTCAACTTAGCTCTCCTCTTCATTTTGCTGCTGGAGGTGGGCATGCTGAAATAGTACAAATTCTACTAAATCATCCAGAAATTGACAGAGTAAGTTCTGTTTGTGTATAGAAATAGCAGTTCTAGCAACAGTTTCTAGCTTGTGTATGAGAAATATTTTGGTGTCCAGATCACAATGTACGAACATAGTGATCTTGTTAAGCGATTACTAAAAACGGTTAAATATTTTTCATTACCTCTACTTTTCCCATTATGTATCAATTAAATGTTTGAACTCTGGTATCAAGGATTGTAATTATGTCAAAAATGTGTAAATGTTTACCTGTCTCCGGTGAAATCAATGTCGAATCAGTGTTTCTGTTTGTTTGTAGCATATTACTGATCAACAAGGAAGATCTCCGCTAAATGTCTGTGAAGAGAACAAACAAAATGAATGGGAAGAAGCTGCAAAACTACTGAAGGAAGCCATAAATAAACCTGTATGAGTTTATTTTCTAAATAGTTTAAAGTTTATATTTAATTTACACATAACCTTGTAGAAGAGCTAGAGTCACTTCCGGCTGTTACTGGAAATGTGCAGCACATTGAAATTGTTAGTGTAAATATTGGCAAACTGACATTTTGTCTCTTCAAAGATTTCTGTTGTGTTTCATGGCTCAAGAAATACATGTAAGACATGTAAACATTATGCTCCAATTTATTTGTAGGAGCATCACATCAGCTATTGATTTTATGTCTATTTTTGATCATGCAACCATCAGCCTTCTTTATGCATTCTTATCTGTCGATAAACAGTAGTATTCAGCTGGCTACACATAGGCTTCTATGAAACCAGCTTTTTTCAGTTAGTCAGTGCAGGCCTCCTTGGCAGCCAGTGGAGATTTAGCCAGGATAGGAAACAAAATTTACAATGCAATTCCTCTTAACCTGAAGTAGATTTAAAATTAGCCAAATGATACAAACCCACTTGTTTCTTTTCTTTGACTTCAGATGCAACCTATATCCCTGTAAGTAGGTGGTACTAAACCTGTCAGTTTTTTAAGTTATCTTCATTTCACTCTGCCTGAATTATCTTCCAAAATAATTAAGGAAGGAACTGGCCTTTATTTTAAGGATCTTATTATGCAGCAGATCCTGTGAAGGTGTGTGTGTCTAATGACTCTAAAGAATAATGGACACATTTTAAGTAGATTTCAGAGTGTAATGCATGATGGTATGTTGTCACTTATTACTATTTAATTAATACAATATATAAACTCCCTCTATAAACTACTACAGTAGGAATGACAGTGACTACTGCAGCAAAAATAGACTGATGTTTTCCAGTCCAACCTGATTTTCAATCAGTTTTCATTTTCCAAGCCATCCATCTTTTTTTTCCAGAAGTTTTTAGGAACTCACTTCTTGATGACTTAGTAGATTTGAGGAAGGGAAATAACAAATTCCTGAAATGCTTTTATTCAAGCAGCTGAAACATCTAACCTGTTACAGAAATGAAAATGAGATATTTCACTGAGTTGTATATATATGCTTTAAGCACCTGATTTATGTTTATGTATATCTTTCAGGAGGCATACTGTGGGCTCACATGCAATTCAGTGAAACTCTGGGAGTTCTGAAGGGGAAAATGATTTATTATCTATTAGATTTATTTAGATTATATTACAGGAACACAATAAGATTTAGTGAGATTGTATTCTTGTAGTGGGTTCTGAGTAAAGGTTGGTGCT
>WAAE01024118.1:0-12372 GCA_013400495.1 Nicator chloris
TGGAAAGCAGCTTGGCAGAAAAATGACCTGAGGGTCCTAATGGGCAACAAGTTGATCATGAGACAGCAACATACCCTTGTGGTTCCCTCCAAAGATCAGGAAGCCCTATTTTACTTGTGCGTGACTGAGCACTGGCACAGGTTGCCCAGAGAAGATGTGAAATCTTACACCTTGGAGATGTTAAAAACGTGAGTGGACATAATCTAGGGAAGTCTGCTCCAGGCATCTCCCTGCTTTGAGCAGGGATTCAGACTAATTTTTCTTCAGAGGTGCATGCCAATATCACCTGTTCCGTGATACTGATTTTATACCATAACATGTGTATTTATATAACTATGGGTGAAACACTTTGTGCTGTATGTCTGCCAATCCCATACATTCTGTGTTTCCTCTCATGTTTCAGTATAATTGAAATACCCAGCATTTTTCCTTAGGTTAGTTGTTAAACATCTCTTGTATCAAAGAAACCTGTCTGGAGATATCCCTGCCAGGATTTAGATCTCTTCCTACCTGAGTTATATATTACAGAATAATATGGGCTTAGCTTCTACAAACCAAAGAAATAGATAGAAAGAAAAAAATCCAGGAAAAGAAACAAATGAACAAGAAACACTGCTAGCAGAAGAAAAACAATTATCTGAATGAAAATTTATTCTGTACCTATAATAGGAAAAGTTACAGTAACTCATTTTTAATTCCTTATTGCCAAACTGTGTTCAGTGTTTAGACTTGTGTCTTTTAACAGTTATCGCAACTGTTCTGTGGAGAGAGTATTCATGTCTTCTCTCTTTTTTTCCTCTCTTTTTCTGATTTGCTGAAAGAACTCATTCTGCTTGTGTCTGCATGTCTAACTACTTACCTATCTACTGACATATTTTCCTTGACAGCATGGGAGTAGGTGAGAGACTAATTTTTCTGAACCCCTGATGAAAACATACAGAATTATGTCTTTTGTATACTGTATTTTCTCTGCTGAATACAGGCTTTATTTTTGAATTCTGTGATATGTGATTATCTTCTGACATGGTTGTAGTGCATGCTTCAAAATGTTTTGAGGAAGTGCAAGATAAATGGGTAAGTCTATGTGCAAAGAAGAAGCGAGAGGGGTGGGTAAGATGGTTATCTCATAGAAAGAGTACTGAGCTTTCCAGGTGATCTCAAAAGATTCTGTATGACTTGTCTTGCTGATGGTTTATAATTAGGGTAGACATCACACATAGAAACAATCAGCTATATTTAACCTGAGACAATTATGTAATGACTAAATACATCATGATGTAGTCTTGGAAAAATGCTTATCCACTCAAGGATTGCCAGAGCTAAGCATGACAAATTCCAACACTAACTTTGGATTTTTAACATTTTGGTGTTTGGGGTTTTTTTAATTAAAGTCATAATTCTAGATGCATTTTTTCTACAGATCTTAAAAGCAGACTTCTCATAAATTCTAAAGGTAATTGGAAAAATAAATATATTCACTTGCACATTGGTTAACCGTCCCAGAGTACTTATCCCTGTAATGCTGTTCTTTCACGTCTTTTCAGTTCATTGGCCCTTCTTTCTTCTCCAAAAAGCAGTAATAGTCTTCTTCTTCTTGAACATATACTGTTTGACAAAAGTATGTCTCTCTGGGAGACAGAGTAGACACTCAAATTTCTGCAACTAAAGAAAAAATTACATAATCTTTAGAATGATTAGCAAAACTAATTATTTGACTCTCAAGAAAAATGCAAAGGGAAAGGGAAAGGAAATAAAAAAGAAAAAGGAAAAAGCACTGTCAATTACTGATAAATATTTAATAGATATACAAATTTAGATAGATATACAAATTAATTTTTAAATTTAAATTGGAATTTATGAAGTCTGTCAGGCACAAGCTGTATTTTCATAAGGAGGGAGAAATGTCTCTATCCTCTGTCTGCAATGATGAATACAGGATTTGTATCCTATGGGATCATGTAGAGTATAATTGTGGGAATTTAATCTCCTTACAGAAAGGCAGAAATATGTATTAAATAGAGTGGAACACTAAATCTTTAATATCAGCCTAAATATTCATAATTGTCATAATTCTTTATGATTTGGTATATTATACCATAGAAAAGGTCTAATCTCTCTTGACAGAACTATTCTACAGAGTTTCAACTCAACATACAGTGCAGCTTTGTGTTTAAAGCATGCACAAGAGAGGTAGCAGAGACAACTTTAAATCCCATACCTGTAGGATTTATAAGCAGAAATTGGAAATATCATCTGTTGCCTCTTGGGAGTATCTTAAGATGTATAAGGCCATTGAAATCCTCTCACATTCCTTGTGCTGACACAAATCCACTTTATGGAAAACATTTTAATAGTCACAGACACCAAAAGCATTGAGAGAGGGGGAGAGAGATTAAACTGCAACCTGGTGGTCAGATCATGAGGTGGGATACCTATATCAGGCCTTGCTAGTATGCATTATGAGGTATTATTTGAATTTAGAATTATTAGAGCTAAGAACTTCATCTGAAATACAAATCTATGTAAGACAATAATAAAGTTTTTACAGCAGTGTGATTAATATTGCCTTTGAAATTTACTTGTCTAAGTAGATCAGACAAAATGAACGGTATAGAGTACTTTCTGAAAAAAAAGAGGCAACCAGATGTAATCCATACTACAAAAGGAGTAATTTATATTAGACTAGGAATGTACAAGACATTCAAACTACTTTGTTGGTTTTTGTGTGTTTTTAGGTTGGTGATTCTTTTTGGAATGATTGATCTTTATGTTGATGAAGATCCCAGAAAAAAAATTCAAGTAACTTCTAATCCATCCCAGGAAAAATAGATAGGTAAATAAACAGATAAATAAGTAAACCCAGTCAGTGTTTTATGTGTGAAAATTAATTGAGGGAGTGAATTACCACTCACATAATTTTTGGTTAGGAAGTGAATAAATATTGAATAAATAAATAAATATTAAATTACTTTGGCTGTTGCACATTTTTTTTCCATAGTAAGTATTTTATGGGGTTTTTTTTAATCGAAAGGAATATGAGAAGAAACCAGTAATCCAGAATCTACTTTGATTAACTATTTAGGATGCAAAAAAATATATTTCCGCTTAACTTACTCTAAATTCATCCTTTATCAAAAAATACTGCTGGAGAAAAATTTTATTTGGGTCCTTCTTAGATTCTTTTTTTCACTCTTTCAAAATAATTAAATGTCTGAAGCAATCTGATCTTCACACAGAAAATCTTGTGTGTTACAGTTGAAGGATATCATCACATATTGCTCCCATAGACACTGTCTCAGTGTGTTATTCAGATATATGCAAGTATAGTGACTTTCAATTTTGAGGTTATGCTTTAAGAAAATCTTCATTTATTGTGGACAATGTAATATTGTAAAGGACCTTAATCTATCAGGATTGCTGACTACAGAAATGTTGTTATGGGCTGTATTAATGTCAGGTTGCTACAGCTTTCATTTGAAGAGCTGGAATTTGAAATAAAAATGCTTTGATTTAGAGTGATAAAATTCCATGTTGACATACAAGTCACAAAACCAATGTCTGCTGAAAAGTATTGAAATTGTAAATATTATGCAAATCAAATAATCAGTCAAAATTTACTTAAAGACAGGAAAAATCTGACAGAAATATCCTTCATGGGATATATATCTCTCCAAAGTTTTCTTGTAAGTTGGGTGGTTTCACAAGTTTTTTACTTATGAAATTTCAGGCTATATGTTAATTGAATCCACCTATTTAGAAGCATAAATTATTATTTTGCATTTACATATTGTAATTTATATCAATTTAGTAGCATTTTAGTTTACTTTCTATATAATTTTTAACAGTGCTAGGACTTGTAGTCCTAGCAATAAATAAATACACCGTACATTTTCTTTGTTGCTGTTGTTTCTTATTATTCCCAATATTGAATGAAAGAGGCTGCTTTTAGTTAACATGAAGCTGCTTGAACTTCATCTGCTGCATAGGTGTTCTCAGTTAACTTGTCAGGTAATCCTGTGTAAACAAATCTTGCTAGTGCTTACAGTACCACATGAAACAGTGCAAACATACAGCATAATGCCTTTATCTAAAAGATAGCTATGGGACATAAGACTTAATCAATATTCAATTTGAGAGTAAACAGCTAACAAATAGTAAAAAATCACTACAGATACAGAAGTGATGCCTTTTTTACTAACCTTAAATTACCTCTAGCATTAAACACCAGATTTTACTTAAATAGAACCTAATGCTTTCAGATTTAACACAGAATTTCTCAGAATCTAACTGACATGTTGAGTAATATGACATGGATTATCAGAAACACTATTCTTCAGGGCATCATCTATTATGATTATTACCATCTCACCTGACGGGCTCCTGTATCTAACGAAAATGTCCAGATAATTTCATGGTTGCAAACATTTAAATTAATGGATCTTGAGACTAAAATGCATTGTAATATAGTAAAATATAATACAAGAACCCTAAATGCAATGTGTAATAACAGAAGCATGATGTTTCTTCTTCTGAGATGGTTATGCCACCCACCACCTGTGTAAGGACTCTCTAGACCTTTGGAACAAATGAGCCTGAAGGTATAAAATAAGGTATATCATATATAAAATAGGAAAATTGTTAGTTAGCCTAATCATTTAAGGTTTGACAAAGTTAAGCATTTTTAATTCATACAGTTTTTTAATTTTTTCAAAAGAAATTTTCTATTTTATCAGCTTCATAAGAAAATTGTTACTGTTTTCCAAGAGAAGTTTCAATACTGTACCTCCATGGATGTTTTCAGATTATTACAGCTATTACTGAGAAGAAGTTCAGAGATGAAATAACAGAAAGCCAGGAACCAATCATGACAGAAATGTAGCTGATTATGGCTCAAAACATCTTACAATAGAAAAATTGCAATAATCCGTTTTCTTGAAGTTCTTATTTATAGACAAATAAATAAAATGTAACATTACTGGAATTTAAATTGTCACATTAGAACATACTTGATTTACGTGAGACTAGGAGACTGCTTGAGTGAAATATCCTACTATCTTCCCTTGTGCTACCTTGGGCATTGATTTCTGAACTGTTTAACTGAAATGAGACATAGATTTATATCTCCGAAGTTCATCAAGACAAGATAACCTGTGATGTGACTCATTTGGGCCATTCATATGCTTTTCTGAGCCAACACAATTGAATTAAAAATACATCAGGCTGAAAAGATTAGATTGGTTACATTTGAGCAGAATGAGAAAATTACGAAAATTTGAGAAAATTCATATAATTATTTCCTGTATTGAAAAACAAAGGAAAATTGAATCACAAATTCAAAAAGGAGCAAAGAATCAATATATGTAAAAGAAGCAGTTGATTTTTACTGTTCTGCGTTCTTTTCCTTAGCAATTGTTTGGTTGTGTTGTTGTTCTTGAAGTCCAGAACATGGTCATTTCATTAAACAATTTCATCAGATTAGGTCATTTCATTAGATGGAATTAAATTAGATGGAATATAAAAATTGAATACTAACAACGTGATTAAGAGACAATGTAAAAACAGTATGCTACCTAGACGAACAAAGCCACTTTCATACGTCTTTTAATATGCTGTGTTAAAAATATAGTGAACTCCATTTTGAGTGTAAAATCTACAATATATGCATTATAAAGTATGCAGGATATAAGATCTAAGCCTTGCAAATGAAGAGGAATGGCCTGGGCTATCTACAGAAACAAAAATATAACACAGTTGATCAATGTAAAATCAAAGACAACAGGACATTCTGATTTTTTTCTGTGGTTTAAACTGCATAATTATTATTCATGGACAAGCAGGTGTATGATTCTTACTAGCGTAGGATTTTGATCTGGGTGGGAAGTGAAATAGTGAGTGAAGTGTCAAGCTGATAAGTACAATTCCAAGATATCTTCTGATTGCATGCTGCCTAAATTTGCCTTTCTTTCATGAAGTCCTAATTGGTGCCCTTACAGGAAATTGGACACTGAGACTGAACTGAATGTAAATTTTCAAAGCTGTTGTTTCAGTCAACAGTAATAGTGTTCAGCTTGGATAACTGGAGAGTTTGGCCAAAAAACCTAAATGCTGCTAAAACCCTTTATCATAAACAACTGCAACACACAGAACTATTTAGAAGAAATTTAAACTTAAGAGATTCAAAGTATACAACCAAAGATCTATACATTCCTTATAAAAAGATATAACCAAAATGTAGATTATGGGGCTATAATTGTTGAAGCGTTTACGGCTTATGCTCACCAGAAGGCCCAGGGGGAAAGGCACAGCTGCAGGCCGGACGGCTGGAAGTGGCTGAGGGGTGAGAGGCAGTTCAGAGACAGTCAGCTGAGTGACAGCTGGAAGTGAGATTGTGATTGGCTGGAGGGACACGTGGCCAGCCCATGAGCAGAAAGGTGATTGGATGGTAGAACCGTGTGGGCAGCAGCACTGCAGGTGGGCCAGCCAATGGGTGCCCTCTTTCTGTTACGTTCTGTTAGGTCTGCATTTGTTTCAGTTCACAGAATTCACAGAATGACTGGATTGGAAGAGACCTTCAAAATCATTGAGTCCAACGCAGCTATAACACCTCAACTAAACCATGGCACCAAATGCCATATCTTGTCTTGTTTTAAACACATGCAGGGGCAGTGACTGCACCACCTCCCTGGGCAGGCCATTCCAGCACTGTATCACTCTTTCCATGAAAAACATTTTCCTAATACCCAGGCTGTATTTCCCTTAGTGCAGTTAAGACGGTGTCCTCTTGTTCTGTCAGTTGCTGCCTGAAGAAAGACCCCCACCTGACTACAACCACCCTTCAGNAACTGGACACAGCACTCAGTGTCCTTCCTAAACTGAGGGGCCAGAACTGGACACAGCACTCAGTGTCCTTCCTAAACTGAGGGGCCAGAACTGGACACAGCACTCAGTGTCCTTCCCAAACTGAGGGGCCAGAACTGGACACAGCACTCAAGGTGTGGCCTCACCAGTGCTGAGTACAGGGGAAGAATGGCAGTTATGTTGTGTAAGACATTAAAGGTATGAAAAGGGTGCGATTGCCACAATAAAGCAATCTCCTTTGGATGCATAAAGGGGTCCATGTGGCTTTGTTCCCCATTGGAAGAAGAGGCATTCTTTTAAAGGAAATAAACTGCCAATTTCCTATGTAAGAAGCAGTATTTGTTGGAATTCTCCTTTAACCACTCAGGAAAATATAAGACTTGGGGCTGTTATATATTTTGTTTGGAAATTATACAAAGAAGATATACAAAGTCATGCTCTGCATAGTACATTGTTTAATATGAGTTTTTCCATAAATATTGGACAGTATGGAACTCAATGAAATCAATAAAGCTGCTATGAATTCAACCCATTTGTACACAGTCTGCTGTTGCATCACAGATTCTGAAATGCAAGTAAAATTACCATATCAATTAATAATCAACTTTTTAATGTTGTGGAAAAATTTACCTTGTACAACTTTAAATTATTTTTTTAGGAATATTTGATCATTAAATCAAACATGAATTTAGTTGTTATTTTGTAAATAAATCATTGTACTTGCAGTTTCAATACTTTGGAAATAATGGCATACAGTCCTTTGAATATATGTATCACAGTTTACAGTGATTAATCTTCTAAATGTTAAATGTTTTCATTAAATATACATTGTGTTGTACTACTGAAATTTAAATCCAGAAAACAAGCCGTTTTTAAACCAAGCTCCTTATTAAGAAACACTTATACCGTCATGATATGACATAAAGTAATATTGCCTAAGCCTGCATCTGTTTATGCTGGTTGTTAGAAGGTGTACACTCATAAGAAAGAGAATAAATGTAATGAGTCAAATAACACATATGCAACAAGATTAGCTTCATCAGTTTGTGGAAGTGATTATAGGGGGTTGTTACTTCAAATAAGAGAACTTCATGACCTGGAATAGCCAAGTTCCACTAAAGGGCAAGAAATCAGTATGACTAAATGGTAGCAGAGAAATTTCTAGAAATTCTAGATGAAGATTTAATTGTGTTCTCATTTATATCTCATTGATGAAATTATTGTAAAAATTCCTGCAAGATTTTCCCCTCTATTACCCTATGTGAAACATGAAAACAAAATATAAAAGCTTCAATTATTCAAGCTTTTGTATCAAAGAAGAAACACAAACATTGCACTAGAGCAGTTCTAGAACAGCTTTGTTGTACTTTTTTTCCTCTATTTTAGCCTTTAAAATCCTGTTCTCAGTTTTCTTCTTACAAATTATTCAGCTACAAATAAAATTTGTCAGGAATTAAATGGCTTTTAAGCAATGTGAAGAATTAGAACAGGACACGTGGGTAGAGCACCCTGTTTAGAGAGAAATACATGTCTGGGTGATGTTCTGTTAGGATCCAAAACAGATGATCAGGAGTTACAACTACAATTTGTGATGATTTTTATTTGCTTTGCAATTCCTCTGAAGAATGTGTGACACCAAATAAAATTAAAGAGTCCAAATTTACTGTCCAGAAAACCACTTAATGCATATATGTTTAACTTCACTTTCTGTCTTACTAGACAGCGCAGAGTAAAATTTTTCTCTCACCCATTCACAAACACTCAAATATTCAAAAACAATATGATCCAACACCTCAGATCTTATACTTAATTTTCTGAATAGATAGGAAAGGGAGTTAATTCTTCCCTCCCCTCAACATGGAATAATCTCTCTGGTTCATAACACCAACCTCTGACAGGGAACCAGGGGGAGCTCTATGATGCAACCACCTTCTACCATCTGCTCCTGCATCCATACATATGTTGTATACACACCCTCGCTGTGACCCGCTTCCTCTTCTGCTGCAGCACTCCCAACCCCTGCCTCCACCCCAGCTGTTTCCAAAACGCTGTCAGCTCTATCCTCTCTCTCCTGGCTGGCAAGAAGCGGCTCATGGAAGTCTGGGTTTGACTGCAGAGTAACGAGGTAGTACATGGAGTCTCAACAAGCATCTGGTTAAAACAGCAGCTGTCAGTGCACGTCATAACCTTTCCTTTTCAGCAGAAACTGTTGCCAGCTAAAGCAAAAAAATGAAGGTGTTTTAAAAGTCCTCCTATTCACTGTCAAATGTGGTTGAAACAGTTAATTCTTCAAAAGTTGCTGAAAAGTACTGACAGACAGAATGGTCATGTGAAACATATTTCTCAGGAAACCAAGCTAAAAATAAGATTACTGATTAATCTCAAATTTCCAATCTCAAAATTATCCTGTAATTTTCTTAGAAGGGCAATTTTCTCTTTTTTCAAACTCTCTACTGCCACTGTATTTGAAGGGGTCTTTGTTTATTTCAGCATTATGATAATTCAGCTTTCAGTATTTCATTTTTTTCCTGCAGTTATCGGTTTAACTTTCTTCTGCATATTTTTTTTCAGATCCTGCTCTTTAATATGCCGTGTGTATATATTTTTAACATCCTTCACTTCTTGCTTCAACTGTTCTTTATATCATCTTACTTAATCATGTTGGCCTTTTGCAACCTTTATGCTGTTTAAATTTAAACAGGAATGGATTTCAATTGCAGTCTGTTCAAATATTTCTTAAATATTCAGCACTTCACCTCACTACATTTGCCATGCATTATAGAATTTCTATCAAAATCACCCAAGGCATTTTACATTCTTTCAACTCAGCTTTACCAGAGTGAAAAAAAAAGAAATTAATTCCAAAAACTCTTGTGTATTTTTTAAAAATGCTTACCTCCTTATGACTTAAATTCATTAATGCACTATTTTCAAAGGCTTATGTCCTTTAACTTGAATTTGCTTTACGTTGTGGTGTTACCTTGCAGTTAAAATCCAACTAATTCAGGTCAAAGTGTCAAATCACCTGAATTTAGTCCTTGTTATGGTGCTATGGATTCTAGATAGCGCACAACTTAGCCCTTTTTCACAGCAAAATCTTAGCCAACATTCACTATAAAATGTTTATAGTAAATACTCCTAAGTATCCAAAACAATGTATCAATATTTATATCAGTGTACTTGCAGTGCAATTTCATATACTTTAAATTTGGAAAAGTATAATTAAACCATAGCTGATTGTGGAATTGATGTGGAAGTATGAAACAAAATTATTAAAGCTAAAACTCAACTATTACTTTTCTGTGGAAATACGTCATGCTTTGTAAGCATGATTTCTTTTTCTTCTTAGTTACTGAGACCTCTCTCATTCTCTGTGTACAGGGATACCTCCTTTTCACAAACAAGACAATGAGTTACAGTAGTCTATAAAGTATTTTTCACAGGTAATGTAATTTCTTTTCTGTGCGAATCTCTTAACCTTCTTTCCACAGATGTAACATAAATATTTTGAAGATTCATAATTCCTCAAGAGTAAGAAGAATTGTACCTAACCCTGCATGAGACTCATGGTCAGATCTGAACTTCTGTATGAAAGAAAAAGGCCTTGAAACATGTACAGAAAGTGTGTAAAAAGGATTAACACATGCTTATGGAATAACTCTATACTGTTAAATGTCAAATTGAACAAGATACAGTGCACTCTATTTTCCTTCCATCAGGAATTAGCTTTTCCATATCCCCAATGTTCTATCTGATACACTTGATTTTTGTGCACATTTAATTATTACTCTTATTTAGTGAAATTATACAACCAGCGATCTTTGCCTCAAGGATCAAGAAAGTAAAATCAAAGTCCTGGACTTATTGGGCAGTGTCTGACTAGCTTCACTTGCTCAGAATGCAACGGCTTTGGATGTTTATGAAGTCTCAGATTCATTTTGCAGACCACACAGAGGTAAATCACTCTGTGTAGGAGCAGTGTCCAAAGGCCCTAGGTATTTTAGGTTTGCCTGATTCTTTCATTTGAAACCCCCATGGCTTCAGGGTAGCTATGATAAATGTGAACACAAAAAGAACATTATTAGAATTAATTTCACAATGCAAGGTAATTGCTACTACTTTCTATTTCCCCTCTTTCCAGAATTTTACTTGCAGTAACCTAGACATTAAAAAAAAAAAAAAAGAAAGAAAAGGTCTAATTAACCGTGCTTGATAAAGCATCAGTTTCAACACAACTCTGGCCAAAACTAATATACTGACTCTATAACCATAAAATATCGTAACTAATTCAGCAAACATCTGGTGGATATAATTTATCTCTCTCCAGAAGAGGTTGTAAAATATCATCAGTTTGTCATAAGTATCTATGTAGCAATGCTTGAAATTATTTGAATGGACTCTTTTGGCAAATAAACAGATAGAGTGTAGCTATGAAGAAAAAAAACAAACCACAACCAATTAATGTATATTTCAGTATTCTGGGGAAAAAAAAAATTAAAAGAGACACAGAATTTTATTATGTTGCATACATTAAAGAAAATACAAATGATCTGAAAAACCAAGCAACCTCATAAATGAAAACTTATTAGCTATCTTATTACATGGTTATTTCAAAATGAGAATCTCATCTTCAGTAACAAAAATGTGTGAGTCAGTAAAATTGAACATGCATATTAATAAAGTCAGAAGTGAAATTACCATATCTCACAGACCTGAATGTCATTTTACTTTCTCTAGTTTTCTGGTTTTGACATAAAAAGTTTATGAAATTTCTGTTTGTGATTTTCCAGTGCTAATGAAGACTCTTGGAGTTCTTCCTAAAACAGATAAATGCTGTAGTCATGTTAATGTACTGAATGAGCTTTTAACTTTTCTTAAGTTAAATCGGATACACAATGACTTAATGGGTGAATTTCTTGATGGAGTGTGCTTTTACACCAGCCAAGCATGTGACCTTGCAGCAAACAGGATAAAATACCTGATGCCTGTATTCTGATATTCTCACAGCCAACTTCAAACTATAACTCCAAAAAGCATTCCTGTTCCAGTCAGCAAATGACAGATGCCTATTTGCCTTTATGTCCCCAGCTAACCTTTACAACTCTGAAACTGTCACTTAGCAGCAATTCTTCCACTTGGCTGTATATGGAACTGATATATCCTTTTCTCTCTATCTCCTCTCCATCTCCCTATTCACTTATATTCATATTTCTATCAATCCAAATAACAAAAGAAGGAGGCTTAAAATGTTATGGGGTTGTCATGAATATATATGGTGGGGGCATAAATCACAATGCAACATACTTGGCATTCTAAACAAAGATCAACACTCAGTGTTGAAAGTTATAGATTTTGTATTTCCTGGAAGTTTATTCAAGATAATGTTGAAAGAACAGCAGAACTTTCTCCTGAGGTATGAAAATAGTCAAATCAACAGCTAAAAATTTTGAGTCCTCATTTTTATAGACACATAGAATTGTAGAATCATCTAAGTTGGAAAAGAACTTTAAGATC
>WAAE01024121.1:0-28691 GCA_013400495.1 Nicator chloris
ATGATAATATTTTTCCAGAGTCAACTTGTCTGATCTATCTCTAGACATATCTGGAGGCATTGCTCCAAATACTTTTCTGATTCCAAACAAGATCCTTGTGGAAAAATTACAATCAGAAACAGAAACAGCACAATTGTGACCTTAATATTAAGGAGATAAAAAATTTCCAATTATAGAAATTCACGATGATGTTGAGAAAACATAAATTTTATTGCAGCACAATTTATCCATTCCACTGCTTCTCTTGCAGAATATATATTTCTATTTGCTTTTAATCAGTAAATTGCCATTTTAAAACATCACTACAAAGAGGTCTTCTGTACTTCCAGAAGAGGTTGGAGCAAGGTGTTCAGTAAGAAAGACTCTCAATGAGTGCATATCTCATACCTCTGCTCCTTTCTGATTCCTCCTCCCTACTCCATAGGGTTTGCAACAAGACCCTGTGGTATTTGGGCTGACACTGAACTGGAAAATGAGTTTAGCTTGATTTTGCCATAGTCAAACATTAAAATCTGTTCAGAGAAAATGTGTTTGTCTGACATGAATACTGAATTTGCATTTATAATTTGGGCAAGATCATTTTCCAGCTGATTTTCCAGCACTTTCCAGGATATAGATGATGACAGAAAGCCTAACTCAAAATTTTTATCCATTCAAAGTCACATCAGAGCAAAGACCGTAGACAATCTGAGCATGCCAGGAGTGCAGAAGGGAAAAAAATAACTGCGAGCTTCATACTCTGTGCTCTGACCCTTTTTCAACACTTGGGATATAAAGTAACTTTCCTGAGATCCAGAGGTGGGGAACAGCTGTACAAACTAATAAGCCTGAGCAGCAGTTCAGTTCCAGTCCAATCGACTCCATCACAAGAAACACTGGCACATCAGCTTCAGCTGCTGCCACAGAGGCAGCCTCAGTGTTGGGTACCATTAAGTTCACCAACAATAGAGTAAAAATGTAATTCTGCCCTTGTAATTCTCTTGAGAGCTTTTATGTTATACATCACAATTTGGAGGCAGGGAGTCAGCGTTTCTGTTCAGGGTGTTTGATTCAGCTACTCACTTTAACCATCCCTTGCTTACACAGTACATATGGAAAAAAAAGACATTGAGAAAATGTAATTAAAAGAAATATCAGTATTTTAGTGTATTATTCCATGTGCATGCCTGCTACAAATGAGTTATGAGGAAATATCACAAAAACTCAGATTAAACTACAGTAACAGCCTTTGTACTAATGTGCAAGACCTAATGAGGGAATTCCTTTCTCTCTTTCTCACACAGTATCAATTTCATGCCCTATGGATTTTTAAATGGCCCACAAATCTTCGTGATTTGGTTTTTTTTTTTCTCTAAAGGAAGACTACCATAGGAGGTTTTTTAATGCGAGTTGAGCAGTCAATAACAGTCAAGATATTTATTAGGCATAATGGGCTCCTGGAACAAGGCAGATTCTGTGTGGGACATGGCCATTAGTGAGTGTGTGTAGCCCTTACTACTGGTCCCTTACTACTGCTGAACTCGATGGTGCCACATGGACATTAATACACAGATTGATTTTTTCAAGGACTTGGCAAACACTTCAGGACAGCAGGTGTCAAACTGCCAATGTCATTGTTTCCAAAGAAACATCCTTCTTTCCTCCTTCCAGTGGATTGTCTCAGCGGCTCCTCCTTAAAGTTTCCTACCAAGCTAATTAATTTAGCAGTCTCCCAGGCTGCAGGATGATTTGAAACTCAGCATGTTCTCCTACTGATAATTTGCTAGCATGTCTAAATTTCACATCACTTAACTATGTTTTCGAGTCGATTTCTGGATCATTTGGCTTTAGTATGAAGCAGGACAAAGCCAAAAGGCTGCAGCTAAAAGGCTTTACTGACCCTTCTTATTTCCTTGAAGCCTGAGGAATCAAACAGATGAAGAGGAAGCTTGGCAGGCTCATGATACAAATACAGAGAAGTGAAGTGTATTTTTGCAGACAGTGGACTGTCAGGTTTTTGTAGTGAAATAAAATGAACATATAGTTGCTTCTTTCTGAGAGTAATCTGAAATAAGGTATCCGTCCTGCTTAAAATCCCAGAGTGTTACAGCTGGAGTGCTGATCCCTTAAAATGCTGTTTAACTACAACTTCCTCTGCTGACATTCACTGCCAATTAAAAATTGTTATAGAAATGTCATCATCCATGAAGAGCCATTACCTGCATGGGAAGTACTAAGTGCCTCCATCAGAGAACGTGCAAATTTGCAAATGGCCACATTTTTACAGATACTTATCTTTTAATGATGCAACACCAGACATTATCATAGGCTGGTGGAAGCTTTGCCTTCTTTGAGACTGAGGATTTCTGCTTTCAAATGGGCTTTGCTAAATGACTCATAAGATAGAACCAGCAGGGAAGTAGGGAAGTGATCATCTACAAAGTAGCCTTGGTCACTTAGAGGATTAAAACACTTAATTGTACTGCTGACACATTTGAGAAAAAAAATGCACATCAGAAAGTAACAAATGGAAATACAATTACAGTAGACACAAACATTTTTGCCACCATGAAAAAGCTGATAGCTGAGCAATACATATCACTGTTCCCACTATGTTTTAAAAGAAAAAAAACAAACCAAACAGTAGGGACAGGTTGGGTCAATGACCTCATCTCTGCATGCTGTTATGGTGCCAATATCTTTGTCTCTCATGCTTGATAGAGCTGTCAAAAAGAGGAGACTGGAACAGCTAGAATCTTTCATTCTCCAGGAATGAATAATTCACATCTCTGTTATTTGCTTGAACTGTTGAATGCTGGGCCTTACAACCAGATAATTAAGTAATAAAGAATAGGGGATTTGTTGCATGCTTCACTTCCCAGTTTCCCCAAATTCATGTAAAGATGACAATGTGCATTCATAAATGTGCATATACACAAGCAGTGTAGGAGGAAGAAATTGTAAAAGCATCACATGACTGCTAAGATCTACATAATGTGCATGGCTTCCAAATGATCACGTTTGTCCAAAACCACAGCTGAGGATTTGCCATATAACACACCATAATACCATCTGAAATGATCCCACATGGAGATGAAAAAACCCACAACTGATCACGCTGTCTACCAGGACAGAAGCTTTGGGCCCTCCCCAAGAGGAAGATCAGCTAGAAGCCACTTTATGACATTAGATTACACATTTAATTAGAGTTACATTATCCATCAACACCTAAGAGCTTCTAGACTCCTTTTACTATTTCCTTGAGATTAATTGTGCCTATTATCAACTATCCGAGGTCAGATAGTAAGAATGTGCAAATGCACAACACAGCCTCAGATTTAATGGGGAAAGATAAAAAGTCCTTAACAGAGTATTGCTGCCCATTAATGACATCTCAAGCTGTGTCCACACTCCACATGTCAAGTTTCTTTCTCTCTAGCACCAAGAATTTTCTGAATCCAGTATAAAACCAAGTTGTAATGCTCGTCATTTTATTAGAAAGGAAAGAGTGGATTCAGTATTTTGGTAACATTTGAAAGAAGTATGCCAGGTAAAATTTGTACATCTCAAAGAGAGGGAATAGGACATGTGGCCATCTGTCTTCTGCGTGAAACTGGTAAAGGCTTTCTTGGGGCTACACTGAGGATCTGGCTTAAGTGGACTGGCAAGAGAAGGAAACAAACGAGAAACAGTTAATGAAGCAGAATGTGAGCAAGCATCAACCAGTGTGATGACTCTGAAATAAAGATCTGTGCTCTTCTTGTAGGAATTACAGACTCCTGAGGCAAATCTTTAGCAGAGAACTCCTACATGAACAGCCCCCAGGGAGCACTTAATGTTATGTCAAGAACAGAAGGCTTCATGTACTGATAACTGTGCATTTTCCAGTGGAAAAAAAGCCCAGACCCCAAAAATATCAATCAGCTAATGCTCTTGGAAATGCATGAGAGAGAGAGAGAAATACTAAGAGACAGATATACCAGAGATTCTTTCTGACTGTTACGTCTTCTGCAGGCTCACTGACCCCCCTCCTATCTCTAGCATACACACTACTTGAGAGCTTGCAAAGGCAACTGAAGTACCCCATAAATGCTGCTTCTCAGCATGTCAGTATGTTTTGGTACTTGAACCACAGGTTGTCTGCTTGATGGCATAAAATAATCCTAATTTTCCCCTCTACAGTTTTGCCCAGATCCCATGTGCTAATTCAGTTTGCAGCCAGCATTTAATTTAACTGTATCCTCTGCTTTGAGGAAAGGCTTGCTCATCTTACTTGAAACAACTCAGAGGATTCAATATCCAATTAACTTTCTGAAAATCTAGTTGTTCCCCAATTTTGCCAGTTGGAGTAAGTGCTAAATTTACGTACCAACACAATCTTTTATTATAATGTGACATCCTATCTCATCAGCACTGCCTTGCAGTACTGACCTGGGAAACTCTGGTGACATTTAATTGGGTAGGTGTGGTGGGAATGTGTGCGAGCACAATTTCATTAATTAGTATCTACGAAGTTACTTTTCCAAGAGGGGACAAATATAAACGATGTTACATTTCCCAGTTGGCCTGCAAACAGCACAAAGGCAAGAAACAACACCTCTATCTCAGTATTCTCCTAACTCTCACACTGTAGGAGAATACTTAATTTCTGATGTAACTAAATACTGCAGTCAAGTGAAATCTATAATCTGCAGTATCCCAAGTCACTTAGGAATCAAAAGCCCAATCTGTCCAATCTCCAGATGAAAAGAAGTGTGAGTTGTCCATGGTAACGGAATAAATCCTGCCCTGCAGGACATCATGAGCAGCAACCATCCCTATGCTGCTTCAGCTGAGGGCTGGGAAGTTCAGCTACAGACAGTAACTTAAACTGAATTAACCAGGTATCAGAAGATCACGTGAACATATCCAGAGATTTCTATTCAGCTCAAATAGGATCTTGAATCTACAGAATCTACAGAATAATTAGAATTTTTTATTTTGGTACTGTATGTGTAAAACAGCACCAACAATGCCTTTCTCTTAGCCTTGAATTTTCTGTTCTGGAAGTTGTACCAAAACCAGTTGGTCAGCTGAATACACCACTGAAAATCCATGCGATCAACAGGAAATCTAGGAGGAAATGAGAGGAATAAGATGCATTTACTGAAGGGATTCCTACTGCAATATGTGAGAGGCACTGATGCAGTAGAAAGGAGAACTCCAGTTAGAGGACGTGGCCACACCAACTCTTGGGAAAGGAATGTGGGCTTGGGGAGATGTTACAAAACTGGGTTTGCAGAGCAGGCATCAAACACAGAAGGCGTGGGACCTCGGCATGAACGTGAGCTGTGGCAGGTAAAGCCAGATCACTGTTTTGAGAGCGCTTGAATTATGATGATCCTACCTGTAGTCTGGTCAATGAATACACATTTCATCATCTTGGTGTACAAGAGAAAGAATGATGTCCCTCAGTAATAGAAATCGAACTTTCAGGTCCCAGCAACACAGATCAGAAGAAGCTCTAAGGATGTGTGGCCAGCCCTGAACAATTACTCAGGTTATGGCCCTAATTAATATTCTCAGTGGTCAGTTTTCTAATTGTGTAAGTTTCAGAAATTTTCATTTCCAATGCAGCAGGGCATTTAGACTGTTTAGAATATTCACTAGCTAAAAAAATGGAAAAAGATATTGATTGGATATTCTTATGTCTTATCCTGTAAGCAAAACGCTATCGCTGTAAGGTGTTGGTGAAACACAGATTACACCAGCTATGAGGATTCTTGTTGTACAGCTGAGGTTATGTTTAAGAAAAAGGGGGCAATCTTTTATTCGATGGCATTCATTAGCATGTGATAGTGATACAAGAGGAAGTTTTCAACTCAGCAGATTTTCTTGCCCACAGTCTCCAGTTTTTAGCCGTCCAGGATGTACGAGTCCTATGCATGAAAATATGGTAACAGGCAGCAATTAGAAGATGACAGAATTTGGCTTTCAAGGTTCTAAGCTATTGCAATGATTACACTTCATGAAAAGGTAATAATTACCAAGGACAGTTGACTACACATCCAATTCAAGCTCTTATCCAAAGCGTTAGGCTGAACGCCCGCTTCGATAAATCTGTGATATGGAGAGGTATGACACCGAGCTTCTCTGTGCAGGGACTGCTTGTGGTGAGGGCAATTGACATTTCAATAACACACTCTCAAACGAAAACATTCTTTCTAGTAGCTGAAGCAATCTAAAGCACTTGGTGTCCATTTCATGCAAGGGAGTGCAATCCCTTAATACATTCTGTTCCACATTTCCTTGCAGTCTGTATAATTCAAAGGGGCAACAGTGGAAGTTGCTCCATTTGAGAGACTAAAACAAGAAATAAAAACATTTACATCACTTAAATCTGACTCATTCACACTTCTATTTAAATCTAAAAAAATCAAAAGTTCTCCAGTGTTTGACAACTACCAGCTGGGAAATTATATTGATGTGGAAATGTCAAGACATAAACATACCAGGTGGGAAGCCATCTCATTTAACATTAGAGTCCCACACTGTAGGCATCTAAAACCCAGCCACTCTTCTGACTTGTTTTTTGAGAGCAATCTGAATATAAGCTGAATTACACCCTGGAGTATCTATTTGCCTGTACCAATGAGAAACAGAATCCAGACAATCAGATCCATAGTAACAGACACCGAAACGTAGACAGATTAATCCCTGCTGCTGGGATGATACACCCTGAGGGTATTGCAACAATCCATACAGGAAAAAAAGAGACAGAACTTTGGCAAGTTCTTATGTTACTGAGGTATTGCTATTAAAAACATTTAATTACTAACACTACCATGAAAAAAAACCCCAACTTGATTAGAGGGAGTCTCATACAATTTACTTGTGAAGAATTCACAAAATCTGTCCTTTGGCCATTTCATATGGGCAATTTTTAAAGTGCTTTCCTTAGATAAGAAGAAAGAGAGGGGTATCTTATCTTCCATTATACATCAAAAAAATTTGAAAAGCACTCATGCTTTGAATTTAGTCAGCAAATATATCAACAGGTACCATAGCTACTGATTAAAGAAGCAGCATGTTAAGCCCTGTATCTGAAATCAAGGACCTGTCTTTGCATATATCTTTTGAGTGTTGAGGTTCACAAGCCTGGTAAGCAGGATTATGGATTCCCTGTTTAGACTATATTAGTTACAGTGACTTTGCTAACCTGAGCTTTTATATTCCAGTTATCTATCAGAACTGGTAGCTTGTTCTGGTAGATACAGCCTAACACTATTAGGCACCTTAGGAAGATTTTAAATTTCTTTAGTAATCCTTCAAGAACCTTATAAAATTGCAGCAGCTGCATTTTAGCCTGTGGGGAAAATGAAAGCACGAAGTTTATCAGTCTTAGGCAAGGAAATAGGGAGAAAAAAAGGCAGAGCTAGACAGAGAATTCTAGTATCCCTGGCTGCCAGTTCTGTGCCAGCTCACTGAAATGTGCTTCTCTGTCATCATGAGTTAGCCAAATTGTAGGCTGCACTCTGCATTTGCAAAAGTTGGAAATTTCTGGTTGCAACTGCACGTGAGAAAGACCTCAGTTACCAGGAGTGGCCTGTCCTGGCTGGCTGAAGGACTAGTAGTGTCAGGATTCAAGAGAGGATTATTTTATTTGTGCTGTAGACAAGAAAAATCCCTGTATATTCACAGCAATGTGTCTAGAGCCCTGAATAACAGAGTAAATCTCGGAGGAGATGCAGGCTCCACTCCTCATCCCAGAGCTCCCAGAGCTGATGTACTGCAGAGAGGGACTGGGCAGCAATTTCCGAGCGCACGGTGTCTCGCACGGGCAGCCAAGCGAGGAGCGGTGTGTGCCTGTCACACTGCGCTGGGGCTTGGGGGAAGGACAGAAGCACAGGAACATTTCCTGCAACCGCAAACTTTGCTGGATTTCGGGAGAATTTCCCACCCCTAGGCAGAACTCATAAAAAGAACTGACACCACTTACACGCAGAGTACACTCCCTACAAGGAACAAAGTGAAAGAACCAGTATCAGTGGGAGAAAGAATTGGGATTAATAGGTAAACTAGAATTCACATGGCATTAATAAATCATGGCCAGATTTGAATACAATTAACTTAATGGACATCAAGTATAGAAAGCAATAGAAAGTGCATTGTGTTGCTGATGCCATTAAAAAACCCATTTGTGCCTTTGGAAGTACTGTGACTGGACATGTATTTCATATTTAGGATGACTGGTACGCTTCAAAAAGAAGTTGCACACTTGAGAAAAAATATTTTCCATATCTCCAACTAAAATCCAATTCCAAACTTTGTTCTCTGTTATGAAATGCCGAGTTTTTAAGTAATGATCCCTTCAAAGTGTGTTAGACAGAGAAATACACCTTCTGATAACTTCTTGTGAGGCCAAAATTGGATCAGAAGATTTTAAGATTAGCAGAAGCAGCCCCATATTGCCATGCCTAGTGGGAGGCTTTCTCTCTAAGAATATCTTCTCTATAAGAAAGTTCATTATTTGTTGGTTATTTCCATTATAGATAGAAAAAAATAAATAAAGATTCATTAATACCCTGAATGCTGACTGTATAAATATTCATTCTTTCTCCTGTTGTCTTTTTATTTATGCACTTGCTTCACACAGTAAGAGTTTTTAAGGGCATGAACAGTTCCCTTTGGGAAAACAAATTGTATAAGCAAAAGGATTTTTAGTTTATTATACTAATAGCTACAAAAAAAATATGATTACTACTGAAGGAGATTTGAGTCCCTCCAAATCCTGGTGATATTTATGCAAACACTCAGAACGGCTGTGTTTTTTCCCTCTGTGGAGGAAGTCTTTCATACCACAGTGTAAAAGCAGTGTCAATATTCCCACTGAGAGCAGGTTAAAGAGCTCATCAAGCTTGGTGTTAAACCAGGGGCATCTCAAGGAACAGAGTGCACACAGAAAGCAGATGGAAACAATTTCAAGTCCACTTGAAAATTCCCAGAGCAGTAAGGGGCACATATGTTTTTATTTCCCTAGGCACAGGCTAGGACAGAACTGTTCCAGGGCTACCTGATGTGCCTATGGAAAATTTCAATTAGCGTGAGGAACACCAAGATTTTGCTGTAGACGGATTTGTGGCCACCCCAGGTGACACTGATTTTGGGAGACTATCAGTACTTCTGGATCTGTTACTGCCTCAACTGCTTTGCCAACCCTTCCTGCAGATTTATGGAGAAGCAAGCAATATGGCTTGTCATAAAGCAGTTTCACACTCTCTGTAAAGATTCCTGCTGCTTTATTTGGATTCTCAGGCATTGCTCTCCTGCCTTGTTCCTTTACTGCTGCACAGTTCCATTCCATCTCCACAGTAATCTATAACAATTGAGTCTGAAGTGAAGCTATTAGGAAAAGACAAAAGCATCTTGCTTCAGGACTCTCTATAAATGAGAAACATATTCCTAATTTCATATTGGTATTTCATTTATTTTAGACTTATAAAGGGCTCATATTCTCTAATCATGCAAATGGATAGTGTATTTCCGTTTCCATCAAGCTTCTCATGTCAATTTTTTCTTCAGTGTTGTGGTAATGGAATTTCTTATTATTTTTTTATATATTCCACTGTGAATATTTGGTCTTTATTTGTAAATAAATAGAACAACAATGGAGAAAATAATTATTGCTTGTACAGAAAAAAAGCTGCCTAACTATGGGGTTGTCTCTCTAAGTATGCTGGATTCTACCAAAGAAAACCTTGAAAGGTTGTAATTGCAAGTGAGCGCACCCCTGGCAGGCTTTACACTGATAAAAAGGGCATGATAATTAATCACTTGCCTTATTAGAAAGAAATGATTCTACACAATGATTAAAAATTACTACAAGAGCTGATACCACGTTACCTCCTCAGGAAGGCAGCTTTGTGAATATAAGAGAAAATAACTGCAAGTTCTGTCAGCAACAGAACACAGACAAACTGCAAGCGACATGGTGAGGGCAGTGCTAACACCAGGGAAGAGATTATTAAAATACAATATAGTCTAAAATCATCTCCTGCTGAATGAAAGGAATGCTCTAATAGCATGTGATTAGCTGGAAGGAAAATCTTAATAAAAAACTGAGGTCAAACCCTTTCCTAGCTTTGCCTTCCCAATCGTGTATTTTTTCCTTAAGCAATGAACACACAGACCTTACCTACGGACTATTATCTGCTTAATTAATGGTATATTTGGTTTCAAGATACACCACAGGATACTCGTCATGCCCTTGGACATTGTCTCTAAGGACCGGGTTATGCACATGACTCAAACAAAATGTAAGACATCTGAAAATGGCCAGCGGCCTTGAAATTCTATCTAAAGCAAAAATAGCTTTGGCAATATTAAAAACAACCCCAACAGAACCCAAATTCCTAAACCAGAGACCACTTTGCTACCTCAAATGAAACCTACAGAATTTTGCTGTGACCTGGTGATACCTGTTCTGGTGGGTCATGACTGATATGGATGCTAAACACTAAATAATTACTTTCCATGATTCTTACCTTCTCTTGATGAAACAACAGATAAGAGGAAAGAGGCTGAAGGGGAAGAGTCTGTTTGTGGGTGGTGTTACATACATCTTAAATTTAAGATGAAGCTCAATACCCTTCTGAGCAGTCATGAAGTCTGAAAACAGACTCAAATCAGCACTGAAATGAAACTACTCTTAAAAAAATCATCCTTTGAATATTTCAGACAAAGGAGAAAATCAACCATTTAAACCACAGCTTATTTTGGAATCAGTCTCATTTCTATGACCTTGAATTTTCATAAATCAAGGCATTGTGATTTATCAATGGAACTGCTGTAATGGTCTGACAGACCACACAGGCAGATTAGAATTAACCTCTGGCTCTGGAAATGCATCTTTTCAGTGTCTTCCTCTCATGCCTGGGGAAGAAAAGCAACAGGAATATACTTGGGATATTAATGACAAAAAAATACCGCAGTTCGCACTTTTTGCTGACTGTGACTCATTAGCCCTGTCTGCCCACCCATCCTTCATCTCCTCATAATTTCTTACTAATTATCTTCCACATCAAAGCTTTTGGGTGGTTCTAATACTGTAAAATCATCTAATGAAGTACCATACTTCAAATTACATTTTATGTAACAGCAGGTTGTCAGATGGATAAAATATGGCAGGAAAAATGCCAAGTTTCAAACCACTGGAGCTTTCTTGTGGTCACAACCCTGTCAATAACAACTGAAATATTCAAGCACCCAACTCTGCATCTCCTGAGGGAGTGGGAAACATGCAAGTGTGGAAGGTGGTGGACTGTACCTGCCACAAGCCTTGACTCAGGTCAGTATGTGAGCAGGTATCACAGCTGAGGAGCTGTCTCTTAGACCCTCTTTTCAATTCTGTCCCCAAAAGCTTTGGTATCTTGGTCAAGGTAGTGTCATAATAAATATGAAGAAATCATGAAAGCAATGGTTCATCAAAGCTGCTCATTCTCTGGAGTCTTTACCATAGAGCTCAGTGACCTCAAATGGACCTGAAATAGGTGGGCACGCTGCCATCCCTCCTGCTATGGAAGCTATTCCTCTCTCAGCAGTGCTCCTCCTGCCCAAACACGGGATCCCGCTGCCTGACAGCACGGCCGGCTCGCAAGAGCCAGTCAGGCACAGGAAAGACAGCCATGACATTAAAGCAGCATCTCTGCTGTCACTGAAAACAAAGGCCTCATTTGCTGTTTCCTCTGTTGAGGCAGGTGGTAAACAAACACTGCAGAGAGCTCTCAGCACGACAGGGCACCGGCAGTGCAGCAGATTTTCCATTGCCCTATGTATTGGCTTATGAAAGCTTTAGGATTGAGGCTGGTATCAACACTTGCTCTTAAGGCAAAACACAGGCAAGTCTTGTTAAAACAGCAAGTAGAATTTTCCCCTGGGATGTTCAAACAAGCTTTCCTGGAGTGAAAAATACCCAGTCCATTTATAGTTCCACGTGTGCAAGATGCCCTTCTTCAAACTTGACATTTGTTCACATGAATACAAGCTCAAATATCAGGAAAACAGCAATTCTTTGCTCAGTTTCTCAGAATTCAAAACTTTGGTTGTTGTATGGAAATTCACAGATAAAAGGGCTTTTTTTTTTCATGCTGACCAGGACTGCAGCATCACTGTCACAGGAAAGTGATGAAGCTAATAACGAGGTCCCCAGAGGATTGAGCATTTATGCAGACAGCAAGAATACCTAGAATTAACATAATTAACCACACAAAGGACTTTAAAGCTTGAATATTTCAAGGCTTAAGCCAGTATCTGTGAAAGCTCAGAGAAGACCTAATGGGAAGGTGTGTGCAGCTGTGCTGGGTGGCTGTGACAGATGACTGTGACGGTGGCTGTGCGTGGCTCCTTTCTGGTTCACTTGCTCTCTGCACACACGGTGCCCACTGGCATCCCAAACCCCTCACTGGCACATTAAGAATCCACGTGTGCTCTGGCTACAGAAAGTCCTCTTTTCTCTGCACCATTCCTGCTGGCCCTGCTGCCTGCAGCTGTTGGGAGTTTCTCTGGTTCTGAAGGTGTCTTTGAAGTGGCCTTCAAAGGACAATGCAGTGTATGAAGCAAATTCCTGCCTATTTGCTTATTGTCCAATTTTAGCAGACTTTTTTTCTAATGCATCTGCCTCAAACCCCTGTGAAAAAGGGGACATTGGACTTGTTTGTGTAATTTAGAAAAGAAATTCCTTCTTCCTCTGTTATTTTTATCCAAAGAACATGACAGACCTTTGCTCACCCAAATAGGCTGTGCAGGTGGCTGACTTACTCAAAGGGTGAAACTGAACCTCACAGAGAGAGTGAAATAACAATAATAAAAAATAAAGTTATAAGCTTCACTGGGTTTATATTTATTTGTAAGAACAAATGGAGACCCCGAGAAAGGCCAACAATACACGTGTCAAACATGCATGAAATGGGAAAAGAAGCCCTTTCCCTGCCATGTTCAGTTAAGACCAGCAACCACTGCCTCCCATCTGGACCTAAAATTGAATTATTATTAGACATGTGCCAGTGCACTGGGATCTCTTTATGTTTCTGTGTCACAGCTGTGAGCCATCCCATTCCCATAAACCAGGAACCTGACAAGGAAAACCCAAGACATGTGCACTGGTTATTTGCAGCCATATGTGTATGGCAGCCAATCCATCTGGAGCCTGTTGTGCATGCCAGATATTTTTGGGAGACTGGGTTGGAAATGGGGCTCGTTAGAAATCCAGAGATAATTAGTAACATTCTCTTTGCCTTTTATCTTCTCTGCCTTTCATCTGTGGATGTTTTGCTACATGAGATGCTGAGGTGCCTTTAGACAGAAGTAGTGTTACAGTGGCATAAATATAATCCACAAATAGTTTTAAGACATACTGACAAGTAGGGGGATCACCTCTCCCGTGAAGTTAATATTGGTAGGCAGAGTATTAAAACAAAATCGCTTCTTTTGATGTGTAGATTGGCAGATCAAGGAGTTGTAATCACTGAACTAAATCTCTCTGAAAGCTCTGCAGCATACATATGCTCATTAGAGCACAATATTGCTACTTAGCAAGCCTCTGAGTAATATTTATAAAAGGAATAAATACAGTTAATGTGAACAGTTCCATGACTTGAATGCCTGGGCAATGCATTTGATGAGTTTTAAAGATGAATAAGATACGCCTTAAACCTTAATTTACCCAAAAATAATTGACTCTTGACAACCTGAGCAACTACTACAGATCGTGATCAGAAACAGTTTATTGTACAACTTGTTTGCCCTTAGTGGTTTACAAGATGTATCTAATATTTCTCAAATTAAAAAAAAAAAAAATAAACACATAATCTCACTGTGAAGCCTTAGTCATGATAAAAATCAGAGGCAAAGTTATAAGAAAGATGGTTTAGTAAGTGTAATATTTAAGATAAACTCAAGCTCAATAACACAAATTAACATGGAATTTGCTAATCAGTAATTCATGCCAAAAACGGAATCTCAAAATAAATCATCACCCCAGGCCTTAGACTGCCAGGATTTTTAATATAGGATACTTCTATAATGCAATTTTTGATGTTTTACATTGCTGCTTCTGGGTTATTTTGTTGGTGACATGAGAAAAAAAAAAATCCTTCTCAGTAATTTTTTCATCTTATTCCCAAACCTTTAAAGAATATCTAATTTTACATATATTATATATATGTATCAACATAGTTGTAAATAGCAAAGGAAGAAACCCCTGTAACCTCTGTAACTAAGGAGTGGACAAACACAGGTAGCACTATTCTAAACCTTTTCCTCCAAAGCATTTGGGAAACAAAGCCTCCATCTACTCAATTGAAAATGAAAAAAATAAATGAACCACTTGGGAGCTACAGACAGAATCCCCAAAGACTCAGCAAAACTCACATGCATCTACAAAACCTGTGTAGCCTTTTGGCAACTGAGTGAGCTCTCAGAGCTACAAACAATGTATGATATTAAAAACCCATTATGGCTGAGGAGCTGCCTGGGCTCTTCGGAGCCTTCTGAGGTTGTTGACCCTTCTCAATTCCCCCTCTCTTCAAAGAGATGAAAGGGAGCTCAGATTTTTTTCCAACTGATCATTTCAACTAGAAGATCATTTCACCAATCTTAACTGCAAGAGAAGAGCAAACAGGAAGTGCTTCACACACTCAGAAGAGTGACAAATGAGTCAAGAAGAATTAGAAATGAGTTGCTGCTCCATCCCCCATGGGGACACACAGGTAAGAGAAGCTTTTTGTCTAACCAGCACCTTAAAATGCCTCTTGCCATCCACCCCCAGCTGCTTACACACTTGTGCACTGACGGTACCAGAGGCTCAGGATGAAAGGTTTGTCTTTGCAAATAACCTGACAGGCTGGTACCTCATGTAAATTTGTATAAAGGAGGAAAAAACATACTATTAAAATCTTGAAATTTAGTAATGGTCTCACGGCCCTAAACTATTTCATGTCTGTCATCCCCACTCGACCTCTGGCTTCCCTATCCTGCAGGTTTGCAGCAATGAGTCTCCATCCATCGCAGCGCAAGGACCATCAATTTACTGCACACATGAATAACTCTCATCCCAAATTGGTTTCTTCTGAGTGAAGCAATGAAAGTAATTTTGCAGTTTCAAAGCATTGTAAGGGCCCAAAGGTGCCAACAACCATTTAGATACGAAGCAGGGTTAAATTTCTTGACACACAGCTGGCACGGCTTCATTAGATATTAGTGAGAAATTCAGTGATAATTGCTGCCCAAGATGACATTTTCTTGTTCACTTATGAAGTGTAAAGATTAAAGCCCTGAGAATTTTTAAATAAAAATACCTGTAAATACACATTTCTATGTACTAAAATATGCACATGTACAGCAAAAGATAGGCTCTTCTTCTGAAGAGAGGTAGAAGGAATTAGGTACTTGTTGCACTCCTAAACATTTTAAAATGTTCTCTACTCCATGGTGCTGGAGAACATTTCCTCCCATGTGATGTGCCAAAGCAGCTTTAGAATGATGTAAGGTTTGACAGTACCATGCTACCCAAGGACCTACAGCAAAGGACACAGGTTTGCCCTATTCGAAGATGATGAAATGATGGTCTCAATTACTCAATTACTTTAACTGATTGTCTCTTTTTAATCCATTAAATTGGAGTAGGTGGATTAATGCCATTTCAGGAACAAGACGAAAAGGCACCCACAACAAAGGAATGTTATGGTAATTGGCACTTGCAAAAACAGAAGCAGTGCTTGAAACCTATTCTCTAACACCAGGAGTGACCTGATCACACTGCTGAATATAAAAAGCCTCAACTCTATGCTTTGACTGAGTGTAGCAACAAAAGAGTTCTGAGGGCTCTTGTGAAGAGAACAGAGGGCTAAACAAGCCTCAACTCATCAGTGTCAGTGGACATTAGGGGACTTTGCATCCCCAAGGAGATATGGAGTACTTTGGAGAACCAAAGTCTATAAAAATGTATTAATTATCATAACTTACAATATTGGCCTAGCTGGCACTACTGCAGCTGTAGCCCTTTAGTCTTTGCATTCTCCTGTAAAAGATGATGTCTAAGAGCATGGAAATGACATATAAATCCTTGACTGCTTCAAAAGAGGGGCTCAGGGACCTGTCCCAACCTGTCACCCCCAAGCTCTCCTGCCTCCCTTTCTACTACTGCACTGTGTTGTATTATGGGAATGACTGTCATATCAAACCTGCTTAGCTACAACATATTCCACAGATAACCAAGGGCTGTGCCTCAACGTTTGCTGTAATTTTAAAAATAGCTCACTGAATTTCATTAAATGTCTCAGTAGAGGTTATTTCTGAGTGTAGCTGTGAAAACAGATGTTTGGAGAGTGCTACATTGCAAACTTTGAGTGAAGTGACAGATCAATCTTTTTACAGTGATTCCTGGGGATATAAAAACATGACTCTGTGCCAGCCAGGCAACGGCAGCTGCCCAACGGGGACAGGAAGAGGATAAAGCAAATCACTCATGTTATACCCAGCCAGAGTCACCCCTTTCCTTGCCTTACCCTGGTGAGCTGGTGGTGTTCCTCTGCAAGGACAGAAGAATATTGGAGAGCTCTGCTTGGAGCTGTACTGCCTGTCTGGGCTTCAGATCAGCTTCATTAAGGGGCACCTTTTCCTGCATGTGTAAAACCTAGCTCTAAGCATGGTGGGAGACAGTGCATTGACAGAACATGTGGAGATCCTAAGGCTGTTTTTCAACCCCTCTGTTGATGCTGAAACACAGTGATAATGTACAATTATCTAGGAGATGATGATGTTCAATCCCATACCAATACTATTCAGATGGAAAGGTGAAAAGGCAGGAGGTAAAGACAAAAAAAGGGGGATTAAATTGGTAGAATAAGATCAAAGATTTAAGGAAGGGCTTTCCCAAGAGAAGTTATCATAACTAGCATTGCAGTCATGTAATTGTTTTTTGGCTTATGGAATCCCACTCCCTCCCAAATGTTTCCACAATGCCATGGTGCTGGAATAACTTTCCTCAAGAGAATGCTCACATATAAAACAGCTATAAATGGTATTCTCCTAATTCCCATAACATTTTTTTCAAGCAGATTAAGCTTTTTCCAATCAAATGCACACTTCAGCCCTGCCAAGAGGTTCTATACACACTCAATATGTGTAAACTGTCCCAACTGGAACAATAAAAAATTATCCTGGTATTTAAAACTCAGCAGAGGTTTTTTGAAGGTACAGTCTAAAATATGCCCAGTACTGCATTGGTTATTCATATACAGATTCCTCTGAACTCAAAATGCCATGCAAAGGCTCGCTGTAAACTCTACACACAGCAGGTATATGTGTGGTCTGGAGAGCACACTCATGAATATACCAAAAAATTTGCCCCAAAAGGATCTTGGCATCACAGCTGTTTAAGCAGCAAATGTAAATTCTGATCATGTTCAGCAGAGATTGAAAGAAAATATAAATAGTAGCTAGGAAACAAAGGCACTTGAATAGGAGGAGGTACAATAAGTAAAAACACAGTATCCTTCACCCAGCTCCCAAACTTAGGCATATTTTCTTGATTTGTTTATTGACAACATAGGATAGAATAGTAATATACCTCAAGTGGCACTAACAGGAGAAAATTGGAATGCAAAGTAGCTGAAAAATCCTTTACAAATGGAAAGAATATTCAATAGAAAATAACACATCTTCAGTTTCTTTTCTACAAGTGTTGTTTTGTTTTGTTTTGCTTTGCTTTCCTTCTTGAAAACAGCAATAACATATTATGGAAAAGCTGGTGAGGGAAGGAGCAGGATTTTGTACTTCAGGCACTGGGCTGTGTTCCCTGAAACTTGGGTTCTGTCCTGAGGAAGCTTCAGACCTATAGATATGGTAACTGAACCTCACTTCTGCACAGGTCATATTGCCATTCTTGCCTACTTCAAAAATATTTAATGGAAAAGTGTGGGACTGCAAAGGATACATATATTACAGTGACAGGCACTGTAAAATCATCACATTTTATTAAGCTAAAAGAGTTGACAGCCAAAATTTGAGTTATTGCAGGATTCTCTCTTAGAAGGGCAGTTGGATATGACTTAGGTGAAACTCTCATTAAAAAAAAAAGTCTTATTTTCTCCAAAAAATAAAACTAATCCAACAACAGATGATGGCTTTCTTGCCTAAAATTGCTGAACTTCTTTCTCAGCCAGCAGTAATCTAAAAGCTCTCTGCTACTTCCACAGGCCATAGCGTCAGTGTTTCTAAGCTGTTTTATTCTATTATATACTTTTAAAGAATACCAAAGAAAAATGAGCTAAGAAAAAATTTGTTTTTTTGTAAGCCAAGGTACTATGTTTTTTACTATTTTTTTTAACAATGCTTCATGTTGGGCTTTTTAGAAATACCACAAATGTCTACAGTAACTGAGTTCTATGTCCTGCAAAATTCACCTTACACTTGGAGCTATGACTGCATGGAAGAATCACAAAAAAGTCTGTAACAGACAGGCACTGATTTGTGTTTGATAGGACAAATTAATTCAATTCTACAGGAATAAGGAAACCATTACACAAGTCTTGAGCAGGCTGCTGCCTTACAAATGATCACACATTTTCCTCTCCATCAGCATCCTAATTCCCTGAAGACAATTTCGTTTTATCACTAACACACTGGGAGTCCAAAGCTGAATTCTGCCTCTGAGATATGTGCTTTATTTTCAGGTTTTTTTTGTTATTTTTTTCATGCTAATGAATTGTTAGATGAATCAAGATCTGGATGAACTGGCATCTCTGAAATTACCAGCACTGATGTGCTGTCAACACCGGGCCCATGGGCTGTGTTAAGATCCTGCATGGATTCATCTCCATTTATCCTCTAGTGATGGGGTTCAGCTTTGCAAATTCTTAGTGAAATGAATTCCCTTGCAGAAATGAATGGTTTGTTCTGGACCAAACAGAATAGCCTGGAATACATTTAAAACAGAAAATTGATTTGTATGAGCTGCTTGAGAAGTTCTATTGTTCTCCAGCCATGTCTGGATAACACTGAATGGGTGGATAAAAATGTAAACTGGAATTATACAAGGTCATCACCCAATGCACACATTTTTAAAATGTATATTCCTTGCATGAGCACCTCAACATCGTTGGAATACACCTCTGGAACAAGCAGAAATGCTTCCTTTTACTTCTCATCACCACAGAACAACATCATGAAACTGAAGCAGGGAATGAGCCCTCAGGGACTCTGTTGCACCAAATCCATCTCGTGGGGCTCTCCTTTCTTCCACACAATTTCTCAACACCTGCTCTGCTCCCAGTGGGCTCTGCTCAATGGGCCAACCTTGTTCAGTTTTCCATTTCTGGAGAGAGAGATGCACTGCTCCCTCTGTGCACTGCGACTCTTCTCTAAATCAAATCTCCTCATTTCATCAGATGCTAAGACAACTTAAAATACCATGAGAGGATAAACAGGAGGCAGCAGAATGCCAGTCCTGAGGAAGGAATTATCCATAAATCAAACATTTCAGGAAGCTGAATACCAGAAGGTCCATAACATTTTCTGTTCTGAGCTTCCTTGCTTTGTAGACCTTTTTTGACTAAGTGGCTGCATTCAGCGATAAGCATCTGAGTTGCTCATCTTTATGAATTTTGCAGCTGAAACAAATGCCACAAATCACAGTTACCTGACAGAGCACCCTGGGGAAAAAGGGTTCAATTCATTCTCTGTGACTTTTGGAAGAAGCATTTATCACATAAACATTATTTTCTGAAATACTGAATTTGAAGTTAAGATAAGTAAAGCTGACATTTTTTAATGTTTGTTCTGCTAGGTGTACTAAAAGTTGCTAAGGACCTTTTTTCTTAAAGGAAGCAAAAATCCCACCTACAGGTGATTTCTTTCCTCATGAATACTTTCAAATTCATTAATTTTAATAGTAATTCGGGACTTTCAGACCCTCTAGTATCAAGAGAAGAAAAACTGTGATTCCACGTTAGTTTGACACCATTAAACCAAACCAACCAAACATTCCCCCTGAATCTATTTAACCTTTTCTTTTATCTGCAAGATTTCATTATACAGGGCACCTGCACAACAAATTCAAATTTCATTTATCATTCCTTTTTCATTTTTACTGTTCCAATGCCTGTTGCATGCACCTATTCCCCTCATGTGCCAAAGTTAAACTCCCCAGTGGATGTGGGAGATGTCTCTCTCCCCATAGCTACTCTAACCATTTACTTCTTTCTGTAGCACAGCTGACATTTCTAGAAGACAAAAACAAGCACACAAAAAAAGACAAAAATGTTTTTCTTGTTGTGTATTTCATAAAAATATCTCAGCAAAACATAACAGGAACAAACTGTCAGTGAGATCTCACACTTCAATTACTGCCTGCTCTAATTAAAACATGTAGTGGATAGAAATTCTCCTTCTTGGTATATATTACATGAACTTTGTGTTTTTACAGCCTAAAAATAAAACCCATTCAGCAAATAATTGAATCTACTATAAAGGAAATAACAAGGGGACCATCTTCTTCATTAGTTCAAAGATGGGACCCTGATTTTCCTGTAAGGTTCCATTGCTTCAGGGGTTTGTGGACAGAGACTCTACTGTAATTCATCAAAGCTCTCTTGAAAGCAAGAGAAAAAATCTGAAGGATTGTGGCAAATATCATTTAATATCAAACGTTAAGGGGAAGATTTGTGACTCAAGTTGGAAACTTGTATTTTTTTCAAAGCATAGCAAGATGCACATGACTATGTGGTGGTGCTGCATTCACAAATCTTACTGAAAATAACTTGTTCACCTCTAACTTATTCAGTAAACCAAGAGACTTTTAATCAAAGCTGCAGCTGTAATGAGTTCTGTAGCCATAATATAGTTCTTTTTCAAACGCACCAAATGAATGCTCTGAGGAGCTATCACTAAGTGAATTCTTTCAGAAGAAATTAAAATTTACAACATAACCAGAGATTTTGTTATTCCCCAGATGATAATTTGCTTCAAGGTTTCAGTTTTTACTTTCTTGGTTCTTTTGGTCTATTATTTAACTATTTATTTTACCTATATATTCTTTATGTAGGTAAAATAAATAGTTATGTATTCTCATACATACATAACAATTATTATTTTTGTTATTTAACAATGCTGGTACATAATGGAAAAATGTACCAAATTTTCAAAAAAGCAAGTGGAACACTCAGTTTTAAAGATGATGAAACATTTAGACTTTGTTAATTTTATCCTTTAAGATGGCAAACCCTTCAAAACATGACTGTCAATTTGTTTCTGTCGCTTTTTCAATGAAAAATCTATCCCCTCCTTGACAAATGAGGTTCTTATGAAATTGCCTTCTTTGGCAAGTCTTGAAGCCTTTGGAGTGTCACTGGGGTATCTATTGGGCTTGTATCTATTACAATTGCTGACATGGGATTGCTTTTCCCCCTCCTCTGGGGTTTACTTGCATTGAAGTCAGGACTTAAATCATCATGTAACTCTTTTGTCAGCTTGTCACTTCGGTGTACAAAGGGCATTTCTGCTTGACAAGTGTGTTATAAGTGCTCAGAATTTAATGAACAAGACAACAAAATGGGAACCAACAGAATACTAATAATTTCATGGAAGCTAACAGTGATGATGAATATTTGCAACTAAAACTTGAAATATTGCTACAGTTGTCATAAACACACCCCAAAGAGAAGATGCTTGCTGTGAAGTCAGACATACGTATCTGCATTATATAACATTAATGAGGCTCCCTGCTGTTTCTGAATTAACTTCAAGTACTCTCGGTGTAATATTTGCTTACAAAAGTATAATGTTATAGTATTTCAATTTCCTTTTATGTGGATTTTAATATTTCTCTTGTAAATAATTTAGTTTTATTGAAAAGAGTCCCAGACAGCTGTATCAGGATCTTATCCAAAACCTGCTGCCAAATTCAGATTTTATCATTTGAAATTAATTGGTGTTAAAATTTGATGTTGGTAGCTGCGTATGGTAGGTAACGTGGATTGTGGCAGTATAAAGCCCCAGCTAAATCAGATGGGTGAAAGAAGAACCAGGAGCTTTCATTCATTGAAATACAGTTAGGCTCTGTGAGACAGAAGCAGAAGTAAGGACTTACTGTGACACAGTAACACTGCTCACACTGAGGGAGCAGTTTATGTTTCTGAAGCGCAGTAGAACATATTAAAACCCACCTAACTCAGCTATAGGGAAGATATAATTAATCTAATTTTCGAGATGAAGGAAATGCAGCACAAATAAGAGCCTTGAAAGGTACCAGACAGCTCTTTCAACATATTCTCCACATCAATGTTTTCAAAGGCTGGCAAAAGCTTCGGCTGGATTGCAACACTTTTCATGGTGTCTGGAGATTGAGGAGTTGGCTGCCTTTGTTGTGAGGGCAAAGATTTTGAGTGAGAGAGGAGCAGGGAGGATGCAAAGGAAAGGTAAAGGGATGGGCAATGTCACTCCCCACCCGTGTCACTCCCCACCCACCGCAGCTGCATCATCTGTGCACACCAGGACTGAAGGTGGTCAGACCCCCAAGACAGTGATTAACTACTCGAATCACCCAGAAGGCACAAACTATGGCAGAAATTTCTGCAGTCCATATCTCCAAGACTCCTTTGATTTTGAAGAAAAGCACAGGTACCTATGAAAATACCATCCTGGCCAACATTCAAGGCTGTTTCCTAAATATGAGTTCCTGTTTAGGTACAGCTCTGTTGAAAAAGGGATTGTAGAAACCTCACACATTAAAATTATTGTGTTGGAACATGTTGGAAACAAGAAAGGAAAAAGGAAAATAAAATAAATCACACACTATTATCACAGACTGACTGTCAACAGCCACCCCCTACTTAAGAGCCCAGGAGCAGAACCAGGGATTTCATGTATAAATGCATGGACGAATGTATATTCATGAACTGTAAACCATTCAAACTTGCTGGACAAGTGATTTGAAAGAAATCATCTGCTGATCTGAGGATGTTGATTTAGGAATCTCATACATATTCAGTATCTAGGTGTTTCTTAATCAACTAATCAAAGCACTCGACTAATTGATTGCCTTCTGCAGTGGGGTGAAAGTCAGTTCTCCCTGACCTGGTTTGTGTTACTCCAAGAACTGATGATAGCTGGTTTTTATTTGTTCAAATAACTGATTAGAGCTACTTTATAGCTGACTTATTCTTTACAACTGCATTATCTCTAATGAAAATTCTTTCCATTCTACTTAGTACCTATGTTTGAAGAAAAGTTGAGTAATCCTATCAGATTTCTTTCTAGTTTTCTTATCAATGTTTGATAAACTTCACACACATCCACATACATTTAAAGACTTCTATTTGTGCTCTAGCTGGAATGTTTTGCTGAAACCCTTGATGGATCACCAGGTGAAATCAAAGCTTTGGGACCTGATAACGAAATACTTTTCCAGGAAAAATTGAGGCTGAAGTTGAGCTGAGCTTCCTTTTCCAGGAGTACGTGAAACCAAGAGAAAAACCAGGCCCTATTCTGTGTCATACTCTGGCAAGAGGGGTTTCCTTAACTCCAGAATTTTTCTCTGTGGCTTTTCCAGGCATTGCTTTGAATTTTATTGTTTTCATGTTACAGCAGAAATACACTTTAAACAAGAGTTTGAAAAGTAAATTATGAAAGTGGACTTTTTTTCATTTTAAAGCATAAGACATCTGAAAACATTTGAGTTAACTTAAATTTTTTGATAAAGCTTTTACACCAACAGTGAGATTTTAATGGGAAACAGCAATTGCAAAATATACATAAGAAAAAGGACCCATTTCACATGGTTCTAATGGAATCATCTCTATTATTACATTCTTTCTAAATTATTTAATCAAAGTGACAGTTTGGGGGAAGAACACTAGAGAGAAATTTCCAAAGATGCCTAAAGATATAGTATAATGATAGGTTTTAAAATTCAAAAAAAGTTATTTAAATATTCTGCAGATAATGCTGAAAGTGAGAGGCAAAATGAGAGGCTTTTCAATACCTGTTGCTTTTCAGTTCTGTTCTCCAGGAGTATCACTGTCACAGCCTAGAAAGGAACTACAGGCTCTTGTCACTTGGCAGCAAATGAAATTCCTCCTGGAACTTGTTTTATTGTTTTGGCTTAATTTAAGAACCATAAAGATAAACTGGTCTCACAGCCCTGGAAACTGAGGTTATTTGTGGCTCCAGAGAAGAGAACTTACAAATTTAAAGCAAAGAACCTGAATGTTTCTTGACATTATATCACTCAACTTCCCTAACTTAAAGGGCAATAAGGTTTCTATGTCCATCGAAACACAAGTCCAGAGACTTCCAAAAGTCAGAAGCAAAGAACAAAATTTTTCTAACAGGAATATTTATTCACAGCAAACAGCATGTTTATATTCTTTGGCATATAACTTAATTTTCAGAGGGGGCACATGTGAAGAGAGGAGCATTAATCATCGTACCAGAAGGTTATGACTTGCTCAAGTCAAGCTTTGAAATCTTCTGTCATGTAAATAAATTCTTGGGAAAAGATTGTTTCCCTATAGGGAATGCAGATAGTACTTTTAAGATAAATGCAACTTTTCAAAGTTTCAGAATTAAAACATACCAAAAATAGATATGTTTTATAAAAGCAGTGTATTTCCCTAATACATATTTCTACATAGAACTAATGTATAATGCAATCACTTTGGTACAGCAATAAATATACTAATTGGGGAAATTTTGAGTTCACAAGAAATCAGCCTTAAGGAAAAAGGAGAAATATTAATTCCTTCTTTAAGATACTTACAATCTGAAGGGAATTTTCTCCTGAGCAAGACCTTTACACTGTGAGGATCGAGTCACACACTCCTATCTAAATCTGCAGAGCTGTCAGCAGAATTTCCTGCTATCTTGGGATTGTAGTTTTACTATTGTATAAAATTTCAAGGACGGCTTTTTTATTTTTCCTTTACTTTGACTGTAAGAGCCAGGACTCTGTACATTCCAGTGTAAATTGAAAGCAAAGCCTTGAAACTGTGTAGCATTACTGTGGATTTACAGTTTTATAACTGAGAGCAGAAAAGTGTCCCTAAATATTAAAGGTTATTGTGGAATGATTTTATAGAAGAGCTAGATATTACTCTAAAGATAAAATAGGGAAATTAATCAAAAGGGATTAAAGTCAGAAAAATCTGACAATTCCAATCACTTAAACAGCACAAGAATGAAATCAACTTGTCTTACCATAGCTATATTACACTAATCCTTTTTTCTTTTTTCCCCAGGAGGAAGAGGTGTAATGTAATTGCAGAACCAGCTAGATCCCAAGAGTACATTGCTATATAAGAAAAATAATCCGCTGAGAATTTTACCAAAGCTTTCAGAACAAGCCTTACTGCTAGACAAAAATTGTTCTCTTGTAACACACTGATGTCTGCTTTCTGTATGGGTATTCTGGTGAGCACATGATTGTTCCTCAGTCTTCCTGCAAAGATGGTCAGCAGTAACATCAACATTCATTGTGTGAAGAGGGGAAGGAGCAGACAGCAGTGGAAGGAATATTGAGGGACCTCAGAGACCACAAAGACCAGAGCACAACAGCCTAAGCTGAATACCCTGGGCTGACTTTCTCCCATAATATGAAGTGGGAGAAGGCAGTGAAAACTCACAAAGATTCCCAAATTCTCCTCTCTTCTGTTCCTAGCAAACCTACAGTGCCACAATGGAGCCAAAGGCCAAACACTGAGGTTAAAGCAAACTTCCCCAAATTTTCAAACATTTTTATGCTGCTGGCAAAACCCAAGGCGGCAGGCTGTCAGAAACCAGTCATGCATCTCCCAATGATTTATATAACATTCACACTAGCAACACTTGAACCACTGACCTCAGTATTTACGGGTTTTAGGACTGGAAGGAAGGAAAAAAAAGGCTAAAAGAACTTATATTTTAAAAAGAGAGCAAGAATACAAATGTTCAGTATTTCAAAATCTCTTTGTATGTGTCGCCAGGTCAATGCACTTCATCACTGACAGACATGGCCCCCAAAAGTGTTCTATTAACCTTAGGAAAGTCTGACAAAAAAATCATTATTATCAAAGTATATTAGAAAAAGAAAACATGCTTCAGCAATACAGAGTATTTCTTTTAAATCTAGATTTTTTGTATGCTTTATTTTATTTTAAGCCAATGCTACCAAAGACTTCAAAGGACTGGGGGCGTGGGACCAAACTATAAACAATACAAACGGAGGTGATTATTTTGAAATGTAAGGAAATACCTTCTCTTTTGTATTTCCTCAAATTGCTAGAGGAATACCCAATTTTCTTCACAGAAGTAGCAAATGAAGACTGTTACTACAGGCAGGGGATATTTTCATAACAATTTGTTCAGGTAAGTATCAAGAGAGTTTTTATTCCTACCTGGGGAGGAAGATTACAAAATGCTATGTTTGACTGAACCTGACTTACACTATAAATTTATATTGCTTTATATAAAATGCCTTTACAGAAATTAATGCTGAAGTCTGTTAAAGGAGATGCAAAAATAAATATTTTGAGAGATCAACATAATCATGGAAGTGAGAAAATATAGGTAAATTCCCTTATTCCACGTGTTTGACAGCTTGTGCTACTAGAGAACAGCAAAGTTGTAGTACCATCAATTTTCATATGTCTTTGATTTTCAGATGAAGAAGAAAGCTCAGTTGGGGATGCAAGCAAATTTAACTCTGTTAGCAGCAGTCTTACTATCTGTGGATCCCTTTTCCTGGCTCCTTTAAAGTAACCCATAAATTCCTGAGGGGTTTTGTGGACTACATAACTAAAAGCCTATAGAAATAAATCCTGCATAACTAAAAGCCACTATTAGAGAAATAAATCCTGCAAGCAGATTAGGACAGAAAACGACTAAAAATGCAAAAACACTAATTGCAGAATGCAAACCAAAATGTTATACCCTTGATTTAGTGCTTTCATGTTATGATTTTTGATTTCTCATTACTGAAATGTTTGACTTTTTTAACCTGTTTCTCCCTGTAATCTGAGTTTCCATGGGATATTGCTTTCATACATATTTTTCATTTTAGAACTTTAATCTGTGATATCATCAGACTAAAGCTATTCTTATCAGAGTGACACAGTTCTCATGTTTCATTTTTCACCCATCATGATGCATTTAAGGACAAACTAGTTTTAATGGATATGGAGTAGGGTTTCTTTTTCCTTTTCCTTTTTTCCTAGAGTGGGAGAAGATACAGACTGGTTAACCACAAATGTTTCACACATTAATTTTTACTAGTAGACCCTCTAATGTCAATAAGTAAGTCCAAGGAACTGTCAGAGCTGCTAAAATGCTTTGAAGCTTGGTATTTTGATGCTGTTCATGTACACAAAGACATGAAATATTGTCCTCTTTCTATTCTACACCCCAAACCCCTTTTCCTGCAGCTACCATTTTTGATAGTCCTGTGTATTACTTGCTGCTTAGAGATATCAGCATATTATATAATACCTTACTGGGAAGTTATCACAAAACAACTTCTGTCATTTTGTCTCAAAAAGCAATATTAAGCATGAATATCATAGCCAGATTATTTATTCAGCACTTTGTTATACTGTTATTGCCATAACCCAGGTAAAAATGTACTGATTATGATAAAGGTCCCTATATGATTATCCTCATCACTCTTATTTCCAACTGAAGCATTTTCCCACTAGGCTTTTCTGGGGACCTACTTTCAAGTCTTCACACAAGACAAAGCCTTGTGTATAAACTACAGGCAATTTAATGCAATAATCTAGGAAAATCTTCCTTCAGATGGTAAGAGAATGTGTTATAGCTGGCACGTTGGTGACAACGTTTGGAGAGTATGGTATCTTTGCTGTGAATTAATTTTGTGTCCTGCTAATTAAATCTCACTCAAGTGCCTGCTTCAGTAGATAATTTTAGTTTCTGCTTGTAGTTCCTGAATGTATTCGTGGTTTTATATGTGCCCACTTGTTGACAGGTTAAATGGAAAAGAATCTTGACCACAAGTGCTGTCACTGGATGGCAATTGGGGCATCTCTGAAGCTCTGATGCATTCAGTAGCTGCATGCCAAGAGATGTCTCTGTTCCTCACAGCTTGATGCAATCAGTTCTTAACAATTAAATTCTCATTTGGCCTCCTCATGTGCCTGGCCAGTCTATCCTGAAACTCTGTTAGAAATTTGGCATCCACTGCCTTTCTACATCTTTCTGCAACATTATAGCATCAGTTCTATGCAGGCCCTTGCACGCTATTATTATTATTATTATTTGTTGCTATTGATGTTTGTCCACCTGCCAGACTAACCTCAAATGACATTCTCAAGCATCTCTATCTGTTGGCTGATGTTCAATGTGTGAAAACTAAATTGCTAGCATGTATTGTCCCTGTCAGAGACTGAAATATTATAGTTTTAGAAACTAAGCACTTTCATGAAGGACTTTCAGAACTGTGAATACCACCACGCCCTGAACAGGCCTTCGGAGTGAGGCCCTGGACAGTTCACTGATGAAGGTAAGATAAAACTCAGGAACTGGGGGCATTCACAAAGCAAAAGCTGAGCACCTTCAGGGAGGAGAGCCCAGCCCCAGGGCTGTCAGCTGCCAGGCTGGCACAGCCCCTCACACCCAAGGGTGGCTGAGGAGAGGTTTTGGTGTGTGTTGGAAAAGCCTCTGGTGAGAGGCAGTGCCCACCCATGCTC
>WAAE01024121.1:28862-57391 GCA_013400495.1 Nicator chloris
TCCTTCCTTCCTTCCTTCCTTCCTTCCTTCCTTCCTTCCTTCCTTCCTCTTTCTCTCTCTTTCTTTTCGCCTCTATTACTATTAAATAACATACTTTGGCACCAACATCTAACCTCATTTGGTTTTAACCTCGTTTTTGGGTATATTTTGAACCTTCTATGTTCTTTCTGGTTTATACACAGAGACTTAGTTTTCTTTGCCTTTCTGGGTTTAAACCAGATCATAACAGTCCCCTCAATTTTCCCATCTAGTTTGCTTTGTTTTACTGCCATTACAGCAAGAGTCCCCATGAAGATTATTTTTCATTATTATGTTATTTTCTGCCACTACCCATAGGTATTCAATTGTATTTTCTCTACTAATTGTATGTTTCTATTTTTGCATTAATTTTACTTCAATTCTTCTGTTTTAATCAATTCCCTAACTTAATGAATTATCTCTGCTTTTATCCTGCATTCAGTGTGAGCCTGATGACTAGAATTTTTTTAATTTCTTTGTTCATACTACTGATCTATCAGGAATTAGCTCATCTTTTGAGATTTCATAATTGCAGGAGTCAATCATTTGGTACAGCTCAGCTAAACAGTACTTTAGTGCTTATTCAGGTCCCTGACTGCACAGGCTTGAGTATCTTGTGACATTTTTGTGGTTTGCAAATACTCCTGGAATGCTCCTGAAGCTCTTTGTGGATCCCTTTGTTTGCTGCTGGTTAATTGCTGGTGGTCTGTGTAACAGCACTTCTGCTCATGTTTTGTTTGCCTTTTCATACAGCACCCACTGTGATCCAAAGAATATTCAACAGTAAAGAAACCCTGTTTCATGTCCATCTGCCCACAGGCTGGGGTTTGGTACTTTTCCATTAGTGCTGTTTGATCTTTCTGGTTTGTTTGTTTATATGTCCCTGTAGGAGCAGCCTCACTGTTAACATGATGTCCTCTCCTCAGCATAAGAGGAAGGATCAAAACCATGCAACAGTGAGGCTTTGTTTTTTCACCCCATAGACAATTTTTCTTCTCAACGTTGGCAGGCATGTTATGGTACTCCCTATTGATTACTACCTCACATAATGTCCCCCGTTGAAAGAAGTAAATTACTGCTACAGAAAACCATTTTCCAACCTGCAGTGAGTTTCCTGTGGCACACAGAACCCAGATATTATGCCACGTTGTTAACCACCATCTGCAGGTTCTTTATCTGTTAATTAACTATTTACTCCTTGCAGCTCTCCTGTAATGCTTTGAATGAATGTTTCTCCAAACATGAGGTTTGCACATAGTGACAGAACATACACCACAGCCAAAAAAGTCCCCACATTTCATCTGTCACTGTCACAAAAGCAGCCAATTACAAATCATCTGGCAAGGCATCTTTAATCTAACCTATTTTTATTTTGCTTGCCATTAATTTGTTAGATCAAAACCATTCAGCTATAAGAAAGGAGTTACTTCACTCCCCAAGTAAAATCAGGAAAGATAAGTAGCTCAAAAAGTCATTTAAAATCTGTGGAAGCTGATCAAGCATATTTATACCTTCTTCTCTAAAAGTGGTGCAGTCTAACATAACTGCCAGGTTTCCCAGGGTCTGCTGATGGCTTATCTCTCAGTACATCACAAAGGAAAATCTTGATTCTGGGACATAAAGGCTGCCAGGCAGGGTTGACTGCATTAACTGGAGATCAATGCTAGAAATATGGAAATTATTACAAAGGTACCTGGAACCTTCCAAAGAGAATCAGAGCACCAATTCCTAGTCCCAAATTCAGAAATATTTTAGATGGTCGAGTATACCAATGGTTACACAGGTGTGCAATTAGTTCAAAAGCCACATTTTAAAATATGTTTCCCTTCCAGTGGTAGGCTCTGGATGCTGAAGATAGCATTACTTGGATATAGGAGTTACATTATGCTAATCACTCCATCATCAACAAATCTTGCCTTTTGTTATTGTTCTTTACAATAACAAAATTTACAATTTTGTTATTGTAAAGAACAACAATAACAAAAATTTGTTATCAAATCTGGCTTTGAACCAATAAGGAGCCTTTCTCTAAAATCATGCTAGGTTATTTGCACTTAAGGAGAGACAGAGTAAAGTGGTATAAAAACTGTTGGTAACAAAGCCCAATTTCTTATGTCTGTTTTGCACAGATAGAGAAAACAGCCATTTCCCAGCAAGTGGAAATAAGGCCCATTGCTGGTTTATGCCCAACACAATGACAGAAAGAGCTATCAATAAAATCTCCATTCCTCAGCCAAGCTTGATTTTGTCATGCAGAGAACAGCTCCTATGGAATATTGCATCTCTGTCTATTGACATTCCTGTTGATTTCGGTGGGAGTGATTATCATTCTAGACTACAGATCACAGCATCCGTCAAAATCAAGTACTTGAGCAACAATTTCCTCCCATGAAGAGTTTTATGCTCTCAGGGATCTTCTGATGAGGCATAAAGTGTGAAAGCTCCATCCTTTTTAGCTTGGCTAATATGATTGCATATACGTATGCTGAATCCTTTTATTACGTACCAAAGACATTTACAATTTTGTATGAGACTTGAAAGAACAGTTTGAGGATTTGCCAGCAATAGCTTTTAAAGAAATGTTTACAAGAAAAACAGAAGAAATTACAGGGTTTTAGAACTATTAAGTATAGGAGCCTAAAACTTTGAAGGACAGGCACCTCTGCATTACCTGAGAACATCTGCTGTGCTAAGTATGAATTTCCATGAAAACTTTATTTAAGAAATCATAGGAGAAAAGTTTTGTTGCTTTCCATGAATCCAAAATGAATATAACATAGCCTTAATTTACATGAACTTCTGGGAAAAACATTCTGACCTCTCCTGAAAACAATGGAGCCATATATGCACCTAAACTTGTCTAATGAGCAAGGTGAAGGAAAAAGTGAACAGCATTTTCAAGAGCTGATGTTGTACGTGTGCAAACAGCTGACTCTGGGATTCCCCGAGCACTGCTGGGCAAAGTTTTGCTCCTCAGTTGGGAGAACACACAGGAGGTGCAGATGTAACTCTGATCCTGAGGAGTGTGAGCCCCACAAGGGTGTGACTGCTGGGGCAGAGCCAGCGCGGCCATCCCGCTCTGATTGAAAGGAGGTAATGCACGAGTGCGCTGAGAGAGAGCAAAACGCGGCCCCAGCGCAGGCAGTGGCAATTTCTGGAGCACTCCTAGACCTTGCAGGGAAGGCTGTTTACACTGCAGACTACCGGCTGATAGCCACGGTCAAACCAGTTAAACAAAATCATTTCTCTCCTACACATCCAAGTGCCCCCGAGCCATTTTAAATTAACTAACTGCAAATGAAGAAAATGGAATAAATCACTTCTCAGGTTTGCAAAATATTGCATCTTTTCCTGTAATGGCATTTTATGCCTCTGCCCATTCATGATTTTACAGCTCATTAACAACTATTTTAATGCTGCTCAAGCTTCCACAGCTTTCTCCTAGTGCCAAAAAAAAACCACTAGAAAAAGATTTTGTTCCATGAAACATGGAACCAACACGACTGATAGCAGCCAAAATGCAGATGCCACAATACATATATAATTTTTCCCCCAAAGTTATTCTTATGGCTTCACAATTTTACTGTCTCCCTGCTGAAATATTTGGTCTGCACATTTTCATCCTTAATGCACCTGAACAAACAGTTCCAAGCAACACAGATGAATAAAATGTTGAACAGATGCAAATGACTCTTATCTTATTCTTATTCTGACAACCAGCTTATGCAGTCACCTCAGGTCATTCCTTACCTATCTACAAACAACTTGAGGTTGTCCATAATGCTTCTTTTCCCTCCCAACATTGATTATATTTATATCATTATTTTTCATTAATTCAATCAAATCTGAGGAGCAGCTTGATTAACATGGCTCTTAAGCAACAGATTTATGGTTTGGAGATGATCTTCTGTCATGCCAAATGTATTATGTGCATTAGCACTTCAATTCAGCAAAAGGCTGCTGCCAGAGCTCAAATATAAATAAAACTTTTAAAAATCAAGAGGCCCCATGTATCACTTATTTCACTGGCTGCTCTGCAGGTCAACAGCCATTATTTATGAATAATAAAAAATTCTTTTCACTATTATCATACAGTTTTAATGAAGAGAGTTCTTATTTCTATGGAATAAGCAGCAAAACCCCCAGAACTCTTTCGGTGCAAAGGTTTGGACTTCTGGAGAATTATAAAATAATGATCTGCCTGTCTTGCAGTAGAACATCAGCATCTCTTTTCCACCCAAGAAAAAATTCCAGATTAAATTAGTGGCAATAGAGTATTTTCCTCCTGTGTGAATGTAATCCACTTATTATTGTCACAGTAAATTGGGAACTGTTTGAATTCCAGTCCTCAACACTGGGCTTATCAGATCTTTGAATGACAAATTAGTATTTCCTCATTTTTCAAATCAGGAAAATAATTTTGACATATATCTAAAATGCAAAATACATTTGTGCAAAATGCACAAGAGGACCAAGAATGATGAACATTTTACACTGATTCCAAAGAAGCATTTACAGTACATTTAGCACAAAACAAAAAGGGAAAACAAAAAGTGTATTTTACAGGCTTAGTCAATACACCCAAACCCAACAGATCATCACACCTCCAATGGATTTTTTTTAGAATGCTTATCCAAGAAATGTTCCTCTCATTTTGTCCTGAGCTGTACTACACAGTACAGTAGATACACAGTAAAATACACAGTGTAGTATTTGAATTTGATGATTGGGCCCCAAGTTAGTAAAAATGCAAATACTGTTTCCCTGAGTGCCTTTTATTTATCTATTCTATTATACCTGAAATTCTAAGAGGAGTGAAAAAATTACAAGCTTTGAATTTTCCCCCATTCTGGCTGCCCTGGAAGCAGGAAAAAAATCTGATGCCAAAGAATTAAAAGCTTATTTTCCTACAGCCCATTTTTGAAGCTTTGGTCACTAGAGGACACCAGGAAATACCCTTGGAGATGCTAATTTTCCTTGCCCAGACCTATTTAAACTGATGTATTTACATATTTATCAGTTGATGAGCTGTATCTTGATAATATATTTAACACATTCGACTGAACTACCCTGCCTGACCTCAGCTGTATCACTGGGAAAAAGACCTCCTTCCCAAGTTTCTATTATTAAAAAAAGAAGAAGAATAAAAAGAAATAACAACTATACTTATAAGACCCAGAAATGTAAACATCAAGCCATAGTTCCTTTCACAAGGCAGCCCCACTTGGGCTATGCATGAGTTATATGGCATTTGAGATGACAGTTATATTTGGGATGATTAAAATATATTTACATTCATAAATAATGGTTTTTTTGCAATTCAAATCCATATCTTATCCCAGGAGTGATTTATTTCAAGAAAAATTCACGTAATTTCCAAATTTTTGAAAAAGAGCCTTCTTTGAAACTAAAAGAATAGCCTTTAACCAAAGACAAAAAGAGCACAATTTATACAGATGAATGTGGGGAATTTGCATGGAAAATTAGAGAAACATGACTAAGAACTACTTCTTTTAATGATATCTATAATAAATGAGTCAAATACCTCCTGGAAGTGCCTTGTCAGACCTTTGCACATCACTCACTACAGAAGCCCAAATGCTACAATGCATAGGAAGCTCCTCAGTTGGAGCTGAAAAAAAGTGCTGAACAGCTGTTCCAACAAAATGCTGCATAAAATACTTCTGTCTCAATACTGCACCATTTAATCCATGCTGCCATTCAATCACTACTTCTAATAAAGTCTTCCTCTCTAATGTTCTTTTTTCCATTCCTTGCTGTTTGTTGAATCCAATTTTGGCCTCATGCTCAAGAATATTTGAGCCAGAGACCTGAGTTTTCTACTTTTACTTACCACACTCAGGTAGTGGCTTGTGTGAGTAACCACCACAGGACTTTTGAGTGGAAAACCAACCAGACAGAAGTTGCAGATTCACTTGAAAGTTAAGAAAAAAATTAATGAACTGCATGCTGGATAAAGTCCAGGTGATTTGAAGGAATGCACAGCCAGGGTTGAGAAAGAGAACAGGGTTACACGTATCAGGAATTAGAAAAGCTTGAGCTGCTGCAGATCCAAAGTCTGAGTTATGTGGTGAGTTTTGGCAACCTAACTTAGGATGAACTAAATGAAGACACAAGTGAGCTGACCAGTAAAGCAGATTTTGCCTTTATCATTCTCAGAACAAAACAATGACAGATTAAGAAAGCAACAGGAAGTGTTTGGAAGGAAAACATGGAAACACACAAACATGAGTGAGGAGGGTAGAAGCACTTAGTAGGCTTAAAAGTATCAGGGCACTGAAACCAAGCACAGCAAAACAAGGCATCAGGGGCTCTAATAAAAATGCAAATCTTGATTCTGCATCATAAATAAAGTTGAAAAAAAATAGAAATATGTCTCTTTAACAATTCAGGGAATTCTCCTGTGAGAGAGCTGAGATTCTAGATATCTAAATGGTTACTTGTGCATATCATCAAGCTGAAGCATTTCAGAAAAGCAATTAGCAATCTTTTTACTACACTTGCTGATGGGAAAACTCAGAGGACCAAGGTGGTCAGGGCATTGCTTCATCCAGGGTCCTGAACCCACTAATGAAGAATTCTACAAAGTGCCACATAAAGCTGATGGGCTGAACTGAAGTAACAGACAACTGAATGTTATTAATGTTGTAGGCATCTGGCCTCTGGTACTTCAAAGAAAGAGCTGCAAGTGAAATATATTTTTATGTGATTTAATAATCAGGAGTTTCATGTGCCACATATCTAATGATCTGATTGCAAAGAATTAATGCACTTTTGTCTATTTTTGTCTTTTCATTGCTCAGCTTTGCAGAAGGAAATCTGTTGCAAGCTACTATGGTGTACCAAAAGGATATAGAAAATCTGTGGAGTTTAAATATTAGGACACTTCCCAACCAAAGGATGCTTTTTCTGCATAGGATGCAGTTTTAACAAATCAAGGCTAGGTGGTGGGTAGCAATATATAAAAGTTAACACAGCTCCTTCATTCTGAAGTTAAAGATGCTTTCTCAGTGAAATAAAGAGACTTCTGGAGATAGAGGCCGTTATTTTCTTGTAATATGTCAGGGACTGAATAGGCTTTTAAAGTAAATTAAGAATGTTAATCTCACTAAAAAGTGTGTCACAAAATCATTGATCTACTCAAGCAACTAAAAACCTCATTCTGATGTCAAAGGTGTGGATTTTAGCTAAGGAGCTACAGGACTGCAGAATATGAGAGAACTTGGAATGAGGTAAAAATTTAGTGATTACCAGAGTTTCTCAACATTTGGCAATCTCAACAATTTAGTTACAAATATGCAATTGGTACAAACATTCTGACTCCAAAATGGAGAACCTCTAGGATACCTTGTAAAGTTAACATCTTAGAAGCAACAGAAAAATCCTTAATTCAGTCTTACTTCCTGGCAGTTGTAATTAATCACTGAAAAGTCACCAAGCTTGAATAAGGTACTCTGAGTAATGAAAGCTGAGTAGGTAATTTCTGGTTCATTCACCTTTTAAAGGCTGATCCTTCTGTCTCTCCAAGCAGGAAATTCCTATTGCAGTCAACAGGAACTGTGCATGGAGAGGAACAGTGATAATGATGCTTAAAGGTATTCCTGTGCCTAACTAATGAGCAAACCTAGAGCTTTAAAAGTTAAGCAACTGAAGGTAGTTAATTTTTCTGGAACTTGAATGAATTCACAATATGACTTTTACAAGCACACACATGTAGGATCTGAACCCAAGACCTCTGAAATCAATGGGAATCTGTTTTATGTCCATGCTTTTTTGATTAGACTCTCAGCAGTTCATTTAATACAAGATATGAAACAATTTACAAGGATAATTTATGTCCATTTTTTTCCAAAATGTACATGCTTTGCAGTATATAATGCTATAAAATAGAATGTGTTCATAACAGCCAGGCTAATTTGCAGCAGATTCTCAAAATCTTTTTGCAGAGGCAATATCAATTCCAGTGATACTCTTCATACCTAAGTTGTTGGATATTTCAGCTACTAGTAATGCTGCTAAATTTGGAATGAACTTCTAAAGTTCATCTAGTGTAACATTTATCTTCTTCTATCAATATAGGGTGCTGTGAACTATTTCGCTAGATAGGGCTAATAACAGCCAGCTGAACTAGAAGTGACTTTGCAGCATGGGGGTAATAGAATGAACCTTCTTCTGTGCACTTTATCTGATTTCAGGTCAGTCAGCCCCTTTTGAGGAGTAAGAAACACAGGTTTTTCTGCAAAGCTTCTCAAAATAAAATATTTAGTATTGTCCATAGGCTGAGGAGCGATAACAAAAGAAATGCAGCTGGAATTAAAATTCTGCTCAAAAAGAATGAAACCCAGCAACACTGAGAATTTCTCAAACAAGCCTATCAGTTGCTGCACACATTTCTGTTCAATTATACTGCCTTTACTTCAGAGTTAATAAAAATCTACTACATAATGCTTCTTTATGGAGATTGATGGACATCTTTCATGCTAATTCCTTCCTGAGTTAGTAAGCCTTTATTTGCCATGTCAAGGCAAAAATGATGGCAGGCAGCCTAGCAGAAATGCCAGTGCATACTTTTAAATGTCATTAAGTTGCAGACCAAATTAAACTATTGACCAAATTAAAGTGTTTACCACACATGCCATCTACACCTCGCTCTCAGTAAAGGCTGAAGTGACACCTCATGGGATCAAAGTGCATTTTACAGAACTGACACTCCTGGCTCCCAGGAGAGACTGCACCATAACATCTGTGAGGAGCACAGACGTGACTTCCCCATGCACAGAACCAGGGAAAAAAACCTGGTAAATGCAATGAAAAGCATCAAATACTGCTGGAAATATGATTTACTTCAACATAGTTGTATTTGATCTTATTTATTATACTATTCTGAATTGAAAGTTTGCTGACATGGAGAAGATCTAAATCTGGAAAGATTGTCCACAAAGGATATTCTTGTCCCTGCTGATATAGAAATGGAGGCTCCAGTGGTTCAGCTGCCAACCCCAGCACAGCCACAGGCTGGTTCTGACTCCAACAACCACATTCAGTCTGCCCATAGCTCCAGCCACAGCAGTTCTCCTGCATGCAGCACAGACACAGTGGCAGTGGACAAAACCCACACTCCCAAATTTCTTTTGTGTACCAAGACAGGACTTGCAGCTCTTGTTCTATTCCTTTGCAGCTATCAGTCTCAGACAGCTGAATTTCCTTAAATGAAATATCTCCATGTTAAAAAGTTTTCTGCGGCTCAGTTTCTGACTAGGAAAAAAGAATCTGACAAAACCGCCTTGACTTCTTGTTGTCACTTTGTCAGTACTTAGTGCCTAATGGCTTTGATTTAGGTTCAGGCACTCTCAGCAGGAAGGATGCTCAGTTCCCAACAGTGAGAACAAGGCTCCTGGGTTTTGACCAGTTTGATAATTGCCTTGCCAAACAGAACAAACATTACCCTGGCTCAGCAAACTGCTCCCACGGATGTGTGAAGCTGGTACATCTGTTCCTTCCCTCCGGGCTGCTGGGCAGGCTCGGCACCTCTGGAGGCTCAGCCCTCAGAGAATGTGGCATATACGGGAGAGCTCAGAGCAACTGCTAAACAGACAACATCCATCCTCATCCCCAGACACCAACAAGCAGAACTGCCCAGCCAGCGTAAAACGTGCTAAAATGAACACAGGCATTGGAGGAGTTTATTTCATTTTTTTCACATTAGTCTGTCTTCACACAGGGGCATTTTACTAATTGGCATGATTCAGTTAAATGAGGAGGCATTTTGAGATTAAAAAACATAGCCCAACTGTTTGAATAATGGAATGGGGAACAGGCTTATAAGCCACAGAAATGAGAAAAAGAGCTGTCATGCTCTGGAGGTTACAGTTAAAAATGATCTTGGGAAATGAGAGGAATGAATAAGACAACAGTCAGTACACACAAACACCAAGCAGCAGCATCACAAAGCAGAAATCAAAGCAATAAACACAAAATGGGGATTGACTAGGTAGAAATAATACAAAATGAGATCCCAGAGTGTCAACAAACTGCAGGCTGAATAGGAATCAAAACTGTCAAGCTGTTGCAACAAAAGTAAACTCTTTTAACTGGAGTGTATTAGCAGGAAAGTCTTAACTAAAACACAGGAGATGATTATTCTGCTCTATTAAGCATTGTTGATGCCTTTATTGGCACATGTCTGGGTAAAAGTAAACAAGATACACAGGATAAGAGGGTAAGATGAGGATAAGAATTCAGGGATGAACAGTAAAATTGATAAAATTTTTTATATGACTTCAAAGGAAATGAAAAAAGGAAATAGATTGAACTACTTGAGAAAGGGAAGACTCAACAAGGGAGTAATGAGATGTCTTAAAATGAGAAAATACTTGTCATAAAGCAAGCAGTTATCCTTGAAGATTGTTCTCCATATCTATGAGGACAGAGTGAGAAACAACAGACAAATTCCAGCGTGGGGGCTTTGCTGAAGTATTGGAGGAATCTTCACAAGGAGTCAGACTGCCTTCTCCAGAGGTTGATGATTAGCCTGGGCACAGAGCTCTTGGAGTGATACGAGCTCTCGGAAGGAGAAGAGGTTCACAGGTTCTGCAGCTGAATTGCTGTCCTTGGGGAAACAGTGGGAAATCATCCCCCACCTCCCTGGGAAAGAACATGGTGACCAGGAAGTCAAGGTAAGGGCTTTGTTTCTGGTGAGATGGTTTCATGTTGGAGAGTTTTACGACTGGAAGAAAATAATGAATTTCTGAATTCTGAAGAGACAACTGGGTTACAGATTTTCAGTAAAGCACAATGAGGAATGTGCTCATTATCCTTGAGGAGTCCATCCAGTTTGAGTATGAACATGACTCATTCTCATTTTCCTGGTCATCTTTAGACACTCTTAAGTGTGAGATAGAGGTTTTAGGAAGTGCATGACGGATATTTACGTGTATTTACATGCAATCAGTATGTGGCAGTCATATTAGAAATAATTTTTCCTGTGATTGACTCTAGTGGCAAAAATTACTCCAAACTTTTCAGGCAATATCATACTTCTTTTAATGATCTAGTTTTGTTAAAATTGGTTATAATCCCATTTCAGTGGTACATTAAAGTAACAACACTACCACATTTTAATATGACAAAATAAGAAGCCAAATACCATTATATCTTGCCACAGAAAATAGCATACTGTAAGTCTAGAGCACATTCCCCATTTTAGATCATGTTTTGAGTGACAATTAGGTGGAGAAGGTAAAAAGAAACTTTGACAGAAACTGTAAGGGCTGAATTTTGCAACTGAAGGAAAATACTAAAATTACATACTATTTTGGCTACTTTTCTATTTCTTTATGAGTAAATAAGGCAGATTGGAAAAATGATCATTCCCATCAGGAGGTCCTGAAAAGATATAAAATAGATTAAACTGCTCTTGTCTTTGTGTTTGAATGTAGAAGCAACAAAAAGTAATTTCAGTTCAAAGAGGCAGAAGGTAAACAACAGTAATCTTCAGTTTCATTTTCATTTTGGAAGGTCTCCTTGCTGATGTTTTTCCCTTAATGGCTTTTCAAGTCACCTGATTGAGCACAACTGTGTGAGATCATATTTAAACAAATTCACAGAACCAACATTTTTTTGCCCAGTTCTGACTTTGACTTCATTAAGTAAAAGGTTGACATTTTAGGAGGTTTTTTTTTTGGTTGAGGGTTTTTTTTCTGTGGTTTTTGTTTTTGTTTTTTTTTTAACTCAACATTCTTAGTATTGCCATTTTCTGACTCTATAGATATGCAATGTCTGACAGCAACCCGTTCATTCATGATTTCCAGCTGCCCTACAGTCACGGAAGCATCTTGCTGCTCCCTGATCTTACCTTTCCCTTTTCCTCTGATTACTTCTGATGATAGCAAAACACACCAGATGCCCACAACATGGGGGCTGATCTGACCTTTCTGATCACACAGCAACTCCTACAAAAAGATTCTGGAAAGGCATTAATGGGAGCAATCAACACTGTACTTCACAAGTGAGAGGGATCCATGCTGAAGAAGTAAGAAAACAGATAATAGTTGGGATGGGGAGAGCCAAAAGTAGTAGAATGAAAGAAGAGGCTTAAAAGGCAGGAAAAACAGCAAAGTTCACAGAAGCCAGAAGATACAGTGCTGGAAAATGCAACAGAAATTCTGAAAGAAAATGAAGCCAAAACCCAGACCCAATTCGAAAAAATTGATGGACTTAAGAAAGTCTTATCCTAAGATTCAACAGGAACTTTTGGTCTCTGAAGTAGTTCAGATGAGCCAACCATTCTGCTTTATTGCATCCTGTCTTTTATTCCAAATAACATCATCTCCCCTTTCATCCCCTAAAAATCTCTATAGGTAATTTTGAAGTAAATAGAACCAAGAAGAATGTAAGCATCTGGGTTGAAAATCTGCCTCCACTAGGATAAATGATAGAATTTCTACTGACTACAAAGAGAGCTGGTGTTTCATCCTGAGAACATATTGGGCATGTGAACTTTAGATCCTGCAGGATTACATAGAACAAACAGTGTCAAAAAGATATAATCACTTTTTTCTTATCAATTTACAGAAAGCAGTAGCTGAAATGTACACAGAAGTGCAAATTTTTTTTTATTTGAATGAAAAATTGGATAGAATTTGCATTAGCAAACTCAAAGCTTTTAAAAAAGTTCACTTGGCCACAAGGGATAATGCAATGGCAGGAAGCTGAAAGAGCTGAAGGACCATTAGCAGTGAATAATGATGAAGGCCCTAAAGGGATGTGGGACAAACAGGAAGGTTTCCTCCTTGTGGGTACTGGTCAGTAAAGGCAGGGTGAGCAGGTGGCCGAGGGAAGAAGGAAGACTGTTAAATGGCAATTGGCTTGTCAGCGACTGTTTCACCACCAGCTGGAGGGGTTCCTGCTCCTCCCTTTCTGTTAGCTCATAACTACCTCATTACTGAACACTGATTAATGAACTCTGAACCTTGATTCCTGATTTGCTGCTTGGGACCATCAAGGTGGCAGAACCTGAGAAGGATGATGGACTACATGGGAAGAGAAGGGATGAGCAGGTTTGCAACTGTTTCTTTTTTCCCCATGAGTAGTTCTACTGAAATTAGGAGGGCAGCCCCAGTAAAGAACTGTAGAGTAAGCAATTCATGGAGGTCACACACATGAACATTTAAACTAAGCAGGGGAGGAGAGAAAAATTTTATTATTCCAATTACGTGCACATGGAGCTAAAACTCAGTTTATATGATCTCATCCCAGGTTCCCAAGAAGCTGACATTAGAGCTGAAAAACAAAACTTCATTTCATGATTCTCCATCTAATTTCTAATGGAGTTAGGGAAGAGATTCATTCAGAGATGTGAAGGATAGAATTAACTATTAAACCATCTTGTCTCATGGTCTATGCATTTTTAGGAAAAATTCCAGGAGCGGGGATTTAAATAGTCTTCTGTAACTTTCTATGGCTGTTTTCTATAGAGAAAAGGTGCATATTTTAGTTGTACTCTCTAAAAATGTGAGAGTAATTTCCCATTTGAATTAATCTGTGTTTACTTTCAGCAGTTATTTTTATAAAGTTCCTCTTTAAAGTTCCTTCAGCAGTCCAGGTTTCCTTAGGAGAAGGAATTTATAATACACAATCCATTGCCCTCCAGCTTGCTTTTTCATCAACTAAACCAATAATTTTAAACAGCTTAAGTTGTCTGCAAAAGCACTTTTCCCAACAGATATGCTATGATCTGGCAGAAAAAAAATGATGATCACAAGGGCCAGATTACTACTATATGAATATTCCAGGGATGAAGCATATTTACTTCTCTCTGATAGGCAGGATTCATAGTGAGAGACCAGTCTTGTGAACTTCCTAGCATGGCCAGAATGAGACAAAGAGGCTGTGCAGACTCTTCAATCACAGTATTGCTGCCTTGAGACAGGTTTAAGTAACAGTTGTTTGTCACATTTATGTTTCACTTGTTTATAATGTAGAAAAAAAGTAAGTCCTCCACATAGCAAAGAATTTTCACCTCCCTTCCTTTTATTTAATTTGATCCAGGAGACCATACTAACTCAGCCTGCACAAATCAAAGCACATAAACCAAATCATCAGGAGCATCTCATGATTCAGGGAGAGAGGTGTGCACACTGAGAACACATAAATCACATAGGAGTGATATCCAGCATGCAAAAGGAATTATTTTGGGCACACACAATATTTTAACGATCAAATTGTAATTTAAAGATGCAAAACCTTTCATGGTAATTCTCCTGTTTTTTTTTTGTTTTCCCCCCCATATCTACATCTACTGTTATAAGGGAATTCTTCTCTAATAAAATCCTGTAATTTAATGCACTGATGGTAATGCTGATTCAATTTTCTGCTTGCATAAATATATTCTAAATCCATATTATAAAAAAATATCACTGGCCCTAGGTGTAAAAATATGTACTTTTAATCATCTAGTAGCCAGAATTAATGATCCAGTAATAAATCTCATTTGATTAACTGATCAATCATACTTTATCTGCACTACCATAGCATAATATAGGCATCCACTAAGGAAAACATTAAAAAATAAAAGATCAATTGGTTCTGAGCATGGATTAAAGGATTATTTGACCAGATGAAATCAATGAGGCTGAAATTGTTTCAAACAATGTGGAAACACCATTTGTTTCAAACTGAATATTGGAGAGTCTAATGAAAACCTTAGGAAGTAAAAAACACTGGGTTGTGTTATTTAAGGGAGATACAATCCTAGGAAAAAAAATCCTAGAATTCCAAAAAAAAAAAAAAAATCCAAAAATTCCTAGAAAAAATCCAAAAACATTCTAATGCAAGAAGGAAATGCCCAAGTTCTCTTTAGTTTTACACACAACAAAGTTTATACTGAAGAGAGACCAAACATATTTTGTTCAAATGCAGGTATTGGGTCAAGCATGTAAATGTCTAAAGCAGTCAAACAAAACATGAGCAATCATAATGGACAATATTCTGCTGGCTTGTTCATTCTATTAGACTGATACTCTTTATGTGTCTCAGTGATTGCTGGTCTAGTTTGGGAAAACCTTCCTAGATTTCATGCCTGCAGCTTTACAGCAGGGTGCCCACAGCAAGTGCTGCCTCAGTTTTCTGCACATTCAGAGCACACAAAATAAGTGGAACAAGGAAAGAGGAACGGAAAGTGACAGTACCTGCCCAGGCCTGAAGTCAGTTACATTTGGCATCACAGACTTTTGCAGAGGTGCTAAAGAACCTCAGCAAACTTTTGATTCTGGCAACTCCATAATGCCAGCAGTCAACAAGTCCAACAGCATGAAACAGATTCCAACCCTCTACAGACCCATAACACATTGAGTAATACACAGGGTGAAAAAGGTGAGGAAGAGGAATGTTATAAATGTAGTTTATCTGCCCTGCCTTACCCTTGTTACAGTCCCAATTGCATGTGCAGGTTTTCTCAACAGACTGCATAATTAAGATACTAACATACACTCACACACACTCCAATGTCCAGATGCCCCAGCAGTAAGGAATTGGGAGCCATAAAACATCTGGTGTGATCTCTGGAAAACATATCAGCAGCTCTTCACGATAGCAATTATGTAATCACTCCTTTATCTTGGAAAGATGTGACAAGAATCTCTTTCAAACTACCACATGTAGCTGGAAAGAACTGAATATGAAAGTGCTGTTTCAAATCCTACTGCATAACATTCTTGCTCCTCTGATTCTGCTTGTTTGCAAAACCAGCACCAAATACATTCACCTTTGTGGCCATGCATGCACAGATTGTTCCACACATACATGGAAATTCACAGGTATGTCATCATGGCAGCTGAATTCCACACAACCACTCACTCACTGCCCCTGGCACTGAAATGGGGGAGAGAATAGGGAAGAAGAGAAAAATCCATGTATAGCAATAAAGATGTTTAACAGGACAGAGAAGGAAGGGATGAGGATGATGATTATAACAATAATAATACTAGTAGTAATAATCATAATAATAGTAATATTACCCAAGTGATGCAAAATGCAACTTCTCACCTCCCACTGACTGATGCCTGGCCAGCTCCTCAGCAGCAGCCCCTGAGCAGCTTTCCCCCTCGTTTTTACCCTAAGCCTGGTCTCATGTGCTCTGGAATATCCCTGGGGTCACCTGGGGTCAGCTATCCTGGCTGTGCCCCCTTGCCAGCTTCTCTTGCCCCCACAGCCTCCCTGCTGGTGGGGTGAGAAGCTGAAAGGTCCTTCACTTGCAGTAAACACTGCTCAGCAGCAGCAGCGAAAACATCAGTGTGTTATCAACATTATTGTCATCCTAAATCCAAACCATGGCAATAAACCACCTACCAGGAAGAAAATTAATTCTGGCCCAGTTGGAACCAGGACACATGTACCATGAGCCACAGAAGATGGCCTACTAATTCCCAAACCTTTGGTTTCTTGGTATCTGCTCTCTTGCTTTTGAAATACCTCATTCTGACCCGTTTGATAGAGGCTAATAAGGCCACTAAATGATCTGTGAGGAAGAAATCACAGATCTGTGGTTAAGACGACAGCACTGAAAAGAAACATAACAGGTCTTCATTTAAAGAAAAAGCCACGAAATTTAAGGTGACACCCAGTTGTTTGCCCTGTCAATGGCATACGACACAAAAGTTTTCAATTCAAAGGTCTGAACTGCAGAGAAGGAAAGTTCAGGTGACAAACGTCCAGTGGTTAAGAATACCAGAATAAATTTCTGGGGAGACTGTGGATAGTGAGGAAACACCAGGAGTGATGCAGACAGGATTGATGCTGCCTTGGGGGAAGAGGTGGATTACTTAATTCCTTAAGAGTTTCTTGAGATAATGACATACCATGTAATTTCCAAAGCTTTGCAAGTTTAGTGGATTGAGGAAGTGATGAACTAATTATTTATATGAAAAGATTCGGATAGGATGATATATCTACTAAACTAAGTTTTAGCTGGATTTATGGTTTGTTCCCTGCCATTTTCATTTCTAGCAGATGAGGTGTGAAATTGCTTCAGTAGAAGGACTCAGCACATAACAGCATCAGACAGCATTTAGAAGAACAGAACTGTCAGACTTCAGGATCATGCTGAGCTCATCACTCCCCTCTGGATCTGCAGTTTCCTTGTTTATGGCATATTTTCTAGGGAACTGTGGAAGCCAGATCTGGTCACATGCTCATTTTTTCATGTTTGGACTACTGACACTTTTTCAGTCTCTGCTATGAAATTGTGCCCTAGAAAACAGCACTGAATGGCAAAATTACAAAATGGGGGATGCACACACAATCCTCCTGCTTCATCTGCATTATTCACTTTGAGAATTCTTTTAAATCCACGACTTTATAGGCATTTGAAGAATGAGATCAGATACCTCAGACACCACAGCAAACCTGCCCACACATGAGAGAGGCAAGGAGCCCCCAAGGTGCTGGTCACCCCTCACAAACAGCCTCAGCAGAAGTGATGGAGGGCTCTGAGCACTGCTCTGGCTATTGTGTGAAGGGAAGGCAGGAGATGAGAAGGTGGCTTCCTAATCCCCCCAGAGTGTTAGACAATTCTATCAACATTATCAACACTGCTTTTGCACCTTATTACTTTTATCTGACAGAGGAGAAATGGCCTAAATCCACAAGCTAAGCAATTAATCAAATCTTAAGAAGCATCTAATTCGGACTAGATTTGCTTAACTATTGCCATAATGTCATGATGTGATTGAAAAATGTGAGGAAAATGCACATGATACAAATTCCCAGTAGCCAAGTTTATACCAGAATGACTGAAAAAGAGAAATACCCAATGAACATGCATTTTCCATCCAAGTTATGCAAGTCAGCCAAATTTAAATCACTGTAACTTGACCAAGGAGCCTGCACTTTACTGAGGGCAGAATTTGAGACTGAGGTAATTCTGCCTTTGTGTTCTGCCCCTCAGTAATCCGGTTTAAATCTATTTGTCATACACTCCGTCCAGTTTTATAAGCTTAAAGGAATTTTTAGTACGTCCTCTTCCAAAGAAAAAAAGGATGCAGAGGATTTAATGAATTTAGAGCTAATGCCCAACTTTAATTGCTAAGACATGAAAATTATACTATAATTCATTAAAATAAAATCCATTCACCACACATATCCAACCCTAGGCTCTTTATGTATCAGAGATGTCACTTAAATTCACACCATGCGGTGGAAAATAAATGCTACTAAGTTTTATTAAAATATTTGTTAATTCACATCTACCATAATTGAAATATAAGAAAAAACATTGTAATTAGCTCCCTACTACAGACCCTACAAAGATTTTAATGAACTTTTTTATTTAGTCACCATACCAAAAATTACTTTTCCAAACTAAGTGTTCTTATCACTGAGGAAATGGCCGACATAGAAGAATGCCCTCTTATAATTATTTAGTGCCTTAAAAAAACCAAGCTTGTAAATATTTCAGACTTTAATTTTTAATAGTTTCCTTTTGAAAACTCTTATTTTGCCAATGTACTGGAAAACACACGGAGGGAGATAGTGAAATAGAATTTAACACAGACATCCCTAAAACTAATAAAATTGTTCACAGAAAACACCTTTGCTCCAGATACACTTTTAATTTTTCACTCCTTTCCTTCTCCACTACACAAAAAGCTCTATTTCCATCTTGTACTACCTTGCTCCAGCAACCTCCTGAAACCCCATCCCCTCTTTCACTGAATACTAACTAGAAGTGAGATAAAAACTTCATTATCCTAAGGTCTCGAGGGTATGGATTCAATATTTTAATTTAAAAAAAATAAAAATAATTTAAAACCTGTACAGAGATCACAGATTTGCTGTTATTTGAGAAAAGCAAGCAAAAGACTCTTTTCTCTCTACTAGATTGATGAAAAAGACAGCATACTAACAGGCAGGCAGAAATCAGCTACGCCAGGGGACTGCCATACAAAAAAAATCCATTATTAATCTACCTGATCCTTTTTCAAAGTATTCAACATCATCTACTGCATACTTTATTTTTGCTTCTCTCAGCTTTCTTCCTCATCCCTTCCCAGCTCAAAAGAAAACAGTAAAAGGGGCACTACCACAAATTTCCAGCTCCTGAAGCCTTTATTCTGACACACCCTTTTTCCCACTGAAACTGGGTAATTTTCAAAATACTCTGGCCTACACAGAGGTGACACAAAGGCTGAGGAGTGAGTTCCAGGAGAACCCTTCTGGTTAAGGGACACCTGTCACAGTTATTTAATGTCACACATTTCCTCCAAGTTCTTTGTCTTCATTTGAAAGCCTAGCAGAATTAGTTGTTAAATGTGTAAGAAAATGTGGCTAAAGCATTTCCAAATATCTTATGTGTAACTAACAGGAGCTGTGTCTCAGTTGCCTAAAAGAGGCCCTGTGTGCATCTTGTTTGGACCTGGTCCCATCTGACTTTAGCCCACCAAAGGTTAATTAGGCTTAGCTAGACCTCAGAGTGGCTTCCTAATCTGAACCATAGACTCAAGGAACAACCACCCCCAGATTTTGGGTAAATGTGCAGATGAGAAAAGTTAAGCAACTATGTCCTTTCTTTAAAATTGCAGCCTGTGAAGAGAAGTTAATTTGTTGCATTCTTATAAAAGCCACATATACAGCCCTGAAGTGCATTCCTCCTTCTGGGCTCTCTGCTTCCTCCAGACAGGTGGCCTCTCTCTCCTCTTTCATCTCCACCCTACATTTTTTTTCCATCTTAAAAATGAAGTACCTGACTGAGTGATACAAACAGGCCTATTTCCAAATCATATCAACACCTTCATCTGCCAAAAAGTTCATCTTCAATGCAATTTCCAAAGCAGAGCTCTCCACACTGCGTGCCTGCGGTAGCTCCATACATCACACACGCTGCTCACAAATGCACCACATGACACTAACAGGGACCACAGCTTCCCCCACAAAATCAAGGGAGAGCAAAGTAATAGAAACTGAAAGAAGATAAAATGTTTTGTAAGTAGTGGAACACCAGCTGATAGCAATTTCTCTTTCAAGCCACAGTATACTTAATTTATTTATAGGCATTGGGAAAATGTTATTGCCACAGCCCTGTGTAGGAAAATACAGCAGAAGTGCCACTTCATGAAAAAGCAGCTTAGAAGTAGAAATATAAGCAAAATGAATAATGTTTCCCTAAATATCAAGTCCCATTTCTTGCAATAGAATAATGATGAAGCCAGGAGCTATGTCAGGCAATTAGGAGGGGGAGCAACTAAGTACAGCCTATAGCCAGCACAAAGCAATGTCGTATGTAGGAGTTCTATTGATGGAGTATCTAAAGATGAAAAACATAATAACTCATAGTCTTTATGTCTAAACTATCACAACCAATATATTTATGTTTCTGATACTTGGATATATCATCCACATTAACATCCTTCTGGTATTTTTCAAATAGACTTGTGCTTTTCATGACTCTACTTGAACATGGCTTTTCATGGTTTTACTTTTATCTTCTTTGGGATAGCTAAACATAATCTGGATTTTGAGGATAAATAAATCCATTGGGTTAGACTGAATTAACTATAACCATATGCTAGAGTTGAGAACAGGATTAACAAATCATGGCTGCTGGATTTCTTTTAGCCAACACTGAGTCCTTAGGCAGCTTTATGGTCCACTGAGAGAGAACCAGACATTTTTTGTTAGATGCCTGTATTTAACACTATGAAATGCAGAGGTTCTTCCCTTTCAGTTCTGCAGACTTCTGGTTATGGTAGCAACCTTTCACTGGTTTTAAATATGAAAGGTCATTCCAAAGGCCCCATTGAAGAGAGAAACAAATCTCAATGCTGGCAAAGTCTCAAAGTCTCAAAGTCCCAGCAGAGATACATTTGCTTTTAGAGAATATGTGGCTCTTCTAATGAATTTTAACCCCTAGCAATTTAATAAAGGATAAACTCCATGAACACACAGATAGATCACATAAAAATAATTATAATGCTTACTTACATTGCATTAAAGGTGGCTGTAATGTGCAATGATCCCTAGGATTGCTCTACTGTACATGCAGTTATCACAGAATTCTCTTTACTTGTTACAGATAAGATGGGAAGTGAGAGACGGATTCGATTGCTCAGCATATAAATTGAAGCTATCCCAGGAGCAGAACATGCTCATATTGCAGGTTTTATTGTACTGCCTTGCCTTGTGTTAAAGCGAATCCAATACATCCACATTTTGGGTCAGCACTTCATCTGCCTGCATCCTTCTCCTACAGCAGAATAGGCAGTGCAAGGATGCACATCCATAACAAAACAATGCTGCTACTGATCTTCCCTGAGTGAAAAAGAATAAACCCTAAAACAAGTAACAAATTTTACTTCTACTGTCCTTCTTCCAAGAAGGACAGTAGAAGTAAAATTTCAGTCTTCAGATACGCCTTTCCTGTCCCTGCACTTCAAAGAAATGTATGTAAATTTGACAAGCCTTTCAAAGCTGTTGGGCAATAACTGCTAAACACAAACATGTCAAAAAAAGGTGTCAATGGTGGAGTATGTCGATATATTGCAACCAGAGGACACAGAGAAAAAACAGAATGAGATCAAATGACTAAACAATACTTGCCAAACTTTCAACACACTATGCTTAGGGAATTTGTTAATGCAGAACAGCATCAGAATATATTTGGAAACTTATTCATCTTGACATGGACTACTTAGCATCAGCAGTTAGGAGTTTAAAGTAACTTTCCAAATGACCAAGGCTGCAAAGCTAGAATGCAAACAATCAGCTTAGGGAAGAAATAATATTATTTCATGCAAATATGTTTAATTTGAAGCAATGAGAAGAGAAAGTAAAATAGCTGTGATTCACTTAGTGTTTTGATGAACTGGGCACTTAGGTTTATAGCAGAGGGAGATTTAATTCCTAAATACATATGCGTCATCACATCTAAGCTAACTAATTGAAAAAGCACAGGTGACTGATTTTCACCCGGATCTTTAGCCTTAGGGTTAGGTCACAACCTTTATTCCTGTCTGGAGAAAAGAACCAACAAACAACTACTAACACCAAGTACTGCATCCCTAGGAAGTCCTCCTGACTCTATGAGAAAGCAAGAGAGAGAGAGGGAGAGGCAGTCACGGACAATGGGCCTCCTTTTCCCAGTCCCTGTTTACATTCACAGAGCTTTGCAATCCCATGACAACCATGGTTAGTGCCTATCTTGCAGTTTTGAACATCACTCTCTTCAAATAAAAACCTGTATTTTTTCAGGTGATGCCAAAACATCTATCAAGGATACTGGTTCATTTATTTTCCATTCTTTGCTTTGACTGGAAATTTATTTTAAGAAATACTTCCTTCAGCATTTCTTCTCCAATTTCAATGGAATTAGCTGGTTTTCATTAATCAAAATACAATCACAGAATCACAGTGTTAGAATGGCAATTCTGGGAAGGATGCTGGTTCCATTCCCCCTCTCCATTGCTAGATCAGCTATCCATGGGTCATTATCTGCAAGACACTTGTCTAACATATTTCAGAACACCTTTCAACAGAGTCTCAACATCCTCTTTAAAATATGTCTCCCAATACTTAAATATTGCTGCCACCATGAAGGCTAAAATTAATCTTCTTTGCTGCAGTGTAAAATACTCCCCCTTGTTGTATCCACAATGGATGTAGAATCAGCCCTCTACTTTGTAGTTAATTTTAAGTATTTGAAAACAGGATTTGTGCATTGTTTTGGTTTTTTATGGGTTACTTTGGCTTGTTGTTGCTGTTTTGTTGGTTTGCCCCTCTCCTTCAGTCTTTCTTTCTTCACAGAGGATATTTTCTGCAACTCTGATCACCCCTGTTCCATTACTCTGGGTAATTTCCAGTTGATTCATAGTACCCAAGAAGCCTGGTACTGAAATCTGGACAATGTTTTCCAGCCAAGGTCTTACTGGCACTGCTTAGAGCTGAAGGATTGCTCACGGTTACACATGCCAGTGCAACATTTGCCTGTTTTTGCAGCAGAATGACATTGTTGACTCATGTTCTATTTGTAATCCATTATAATCCCCTAGCCCTTTGCTCCAAATTTATTACTGATTGGTTTTCATCCTGTTTTGTGCAGATGATTGTTCTTATCTAAGAACTTTGCATCTGCCTACACTAAATTTAGCCTTTTTTTTCAGACCATTTCTTAAATTTCTTAAGGTAACTGAGAATTTTATTTCCATGCAACATTTAATAGGCAGCCTAATTTCAACATCTATAGTTTAATTAAAATGGTAAATAATGGTAAATGTTAAAAAGTGGTAAATAATACTGGACCCAAAAGAGATCACAGAGACCTCTACTCAATTTATCCTCCCAGCCTGACATGGAAGCATTGACAGCTACTACCAGAACATAGTTTTCCAACTGATTTTATATCCACCTCATAATTATTTCTTTTACACAACACTGCTTTAACTTGCTTATAAGGCTGTAATGGAAACCAATGTCAAAACCCTTATTAAGTCAAGATATGTGATGCTGCAAGCTTATCCCTGAGTCTCGAGGCCTGTAATTGCTACAGAAGAAACTGAGTTTAGCTTGACATCCATGCCGGTTTTATTGACCCCCTTATCTTATTGATGCTAACAAATATTTTCTTAAATATCTATCCTAGTATAGGAGTTTTTTTCCCAGGATTTTAGGTTTAACTCACAGGATTTTCCCATTTTCTTCCTTTCCTTAATGATAAAAAATACCCTGTTGCTTGTCATTTCCCAATTTTGTACAGTTTCATAACTTTTCAAGGATAACTTTTAGTATCTCTAGAATTATTTCAGCCGATTCCCTTAAACCATAGATCAGTTCCAGCTGATTTGCAGATATCTAATTTACTCAAGCCTGTCTTTTCCCTCATCCAGAATTTTACACTCTGCGTGAAGATATCAAATACAGTCAGTACCTGGTCTTAGCAGCCCTTTCATGTGAAAGCCAAAGCAGAGGCAGGTGCCAAAGCTTTGGCCCTCTCAGCAGTGCCTTTACATGAGCATCTCTCTCCACTGAGCCATCACATTTCTTGATTTCTTTTTCTTTCTTCTAATACACTCGTAAAAATTGCTATTTCTAAATTCTTGCCCGAACACCTTGTTTTGTGCTTGGTTTTCTGGGTTGGGGTTACCACCTGTGCACCCTTAAGAGTCCACTTAGCTGTACTTTCTGTAGGCAACCTCTTGTCACTGCAGTCATTAAGAGTCTTGTCATTAGCCAAGCTCCTGCCTTTGGATAATTCATGTTTGTCCTTTCTACATTAAGCAAATGCTAATTATTCTTGGTTTTCTTCCTCTAATTCTTACTTTATTTAAATCTATGTTTTAAACAACTTGTCTTTATTTTGATGTTTTTCTCTTTCTAAAAATTCTCTGTTATGCATTTTTATGGCCACTGCCACTCTGCCTTCTACTTTTCTTCTCCACAGGAGTTCCTGTTTTTCAGCTAGAACCAAGTGACAGTAATCATCCATTAAGTGGCAAGCATATGAACATGTTTAAATACTGTTCAAACTCCTCTTCTGACTGGATAGTGATTCAAGGGTCACTCTGGCATGCAGATGTTAAACCATCCAATATTTAAGTCAAATAACATTTCAAAGCTGGAGACTTTGCCCCTCATTGGTTTGGCCTTCTGAAATTGGAATACAAACCAAAGCTGTTTGGATAATGCACTGAGGTTTCTCTTGCAGTAAATAAGGAAGGAAGATGTGCAGGCATGTATTTATACACATTTAATCTTTAAAGGTCTAGGTACGTTACCAAACATGAATTCCTGTATACTGAACTGAAGCACAGGGAAGGAAACCTCTGCTCCCTGAGAGATGCCAAAGAGAGCAGGGTTGGGTTCTGTGATATTCCTCGAAAATGTCCTTATTTCAATGGAAGCTGGATGAGCACGGGGAGGGCATGAATTCCCCTTTGAAAACCATGCCTGCTTCACAGTCAATGAAGTCAGAGATATTAAAAGCAAGCCAGCACCATTATTGACAAAACTAACAAGTGCTCCCCAAGTGCTAATAAAATTCCAGCCAAGCAGCCTATCGATCACTGTCTCTGTTCAAAGCACATCAGCCATAATGCAATCACACACAAGGACCCCAGCGCTGTCACTTCTCGTGCCATATTTAATGACAAAATTGGTTGCTTACAAGCTTATAAGGAATTTAATATTATGCTTCTAGCATGCAAAAAGAACCACGTGCATCTGCCTGGAGATAAGCAGCCATATGTGCTTGAAATGCATTTGATGGGAGACAGTATATTTCATGTGCTGCATCTCAGCTATTGTTTTTGGTTGATTCAGTTAACATGTTCTAAAATTGGACTGATTTACTGAAGATTTGCAAACATAATTCATGTGCACTTGCACTATGAATAAGCCTCTAAAACTAATTCAAGCACAGTCAAAAAATAAATTGCAAAATAAGTTATTCAATTGAAATCTGCCATCTGAGGCACTGTAATAGAAAACATTTATTATAAAACTAACATATATTTGTGACTAGAGATGTGTTCAGTACTAAACATCTTTTGTGAGGAATTTATTCAGGCTTTTCTGAAAGAACATCTTAACTGGGCTAACAGAAAATTACATGTTCAAAAATAATTGCAGGTTCTGTGATTTTCATCCTGTATCACAGGCTTCCCATTTTCACTCCTTTTGTTTTTGAAGGCTTATGAATTTTAGGCAAACTTTTTTTCTGCACAGCTGCAGAAGCCCATTTCTGGAGTTTGGATTTGTGATTTAAACACTGGAAAGACACAGGTAGGATGTGATGCACAACGAGAGGAAGCATTGCTACCAACACATTCATCTTGAAATGTAATGCTATAAATTTGGCAAACTCACTTCACAGGGCTGCTGGGCTGTGAAAGTCATAGGCTATGCTACATTGGAGGCCTCAATCCACTCAAAAGCAGTGTTTTCTCTTCAAAAGTGAGGGCATTTTGCTAGTTCAGCCTTTCATTAGCACTCAAGGGGAGCTCTTTGAAATGAGTATGTCTGTAATTAATAATAATAGTCAAGTCTAAATGCTGGTGCCTGACATTACAGTCAGTCATTGATAGGTCCAATTCAGGCAGATAAAGATTTTCACACAATACAGCAGAATAGGGAGTTTGAATTTTTTTCATTTTTGGTATTCCCTCCTCTCCAAGGGCAGATAATAAAAGCCCTGAGAAGGAACATCCCTCCCCAGATTTCTCAGTTATTGGGGAAGAGAATTGGAAATAGACAGTGAAAAGAAAGACAAAGGCTGAAAGACAAGGGGGAAAGGTCAGACTATTTCCAATCAGGTGCTTTTTTTGCCTGAAGCTTGGCACATTTGGTATTGCTACCACCAGCAATGGGTAAAATTGTACCCTGTTTCTAGCCAGTCCTTGTGCCTCAGTGCTGAAGGCAGAGCTGCGGGAGGGGACTCAGGCCAGCTCCATCCACTGAAATCACCTGAGAGTGTCACAGTACAAATGCAAAGGGAGAGACTTGCACCTCCTTGAACAGAAAATGCCATAGTTCAGTGGATGGTTTTAAGCACATACTTGGGAAAAAAGTCAGCACTACCACAGAATCAAATTTTTACCCCTCTTACTGCATCTTTCTACAGCTGTGTTGTTACTATAATGGCAGCTCGATGTTTTAAATGTGTTTTGATTCAGAGCTCATGCATCTGCAATACAAAGTGCACCCATATTCCACAGTTCCTATGTTCTGGGTTAAGGATGCTTTTAAAAAGTCATATGGCAAATTGGCCACCATTCCAAATTGCTTCCAGCAATTTTAGGGGTGGCTTCCAGCAGAAATTTTCGGTAACTAAAACTTTTTTTTTTTTATTTAACAGTTTTCAATTAACATAATCCATAAAGTCTTAATGAGTTCATTTCCTGGCAAGTCTGAATAGATGCTGAATATGAGACATGTATCAAAATCTCTCACTTGAGTTATGCTAAAGTCTTCCCTTATTCCCTCTTTTCTTTCTCTAAAGTGGATGAAGAAGACTAGGAAAGTATGCCAAGTTAGCTGTCAAGCTCCTTAAGAACTCTCAAATGACCTTGTCAGGAAAAAAACCCAACTCTTTGATTCATATTTCAAAATCCTGACTAACCTGCCCCTTCTGCTCTTCTGCTTTCTTGCTTCTGTAACTGTGACAGAATCGAGTTCAATATTAATGACCAGCAATCATTTCCAGGCTGCAAACTCTGCTGCCTTCCGCAGTCCAAGTGCCTCGTTAGCTCAGCTCTGTCAGTAAGATGCTCACTTTTGCATTGGTTTCTCCTGGGTTAAAGATGAATAGAAAGCTGGGCTGTAGCTCAGCTAAAAATAAACTCTGATCACCTAAGTGCCCTCTGAGCTGCAGTTGAACCATTCAAGTTGACTTCCCTTGAACAGGCCTGTTATCCAAAGATACCTCGTGTCACTCCCCAGAGGTGGTTTCAGTGAAATCCATGAATGCTTTTTTTTACAAAACAAGGTATTTTTTTACTTGAGACAAACACTCAGGTATTTCTCTCCACACTGCATGCAGAAAGCAGACAGCTTGATTAGACTGCTATTGTTTTTCAATGCACAATTAAATAATCTATCCTGCTGAATAAAGGCAGCTTTTTCTTAGAAAAGAATACAGAGTTGGTTGGATGCAGCAGACTTCTTTAAAAGATGCAAATGAAGTACAAGCCTGGAAGCAGAACTCTGATGATTTTCAAAACCTCTGATTACTGTTGGTTTTTAAATCTGTTAAACACATGGTATCCTCCAGCTGCCTTTGTGAGGTCCCTCTGGCAGGTACTTCCTGCCTTCAGTTACTTCAAGCCTGCCCTCCCAGCTCTTCCAGCCTGGCCCTGCAGTCTGGCTCCACATGAAGACTTCACAACTAGAATATTCACACAGGATTTTAGATTTAGAATTGAGAAGTAGATTTTTAATATTAAAACCTTGTAAACCCATCCCAAAAAGTTCGTGCTTGCACAAAAGAGCTTTAGCTTGTTGATACCAGACTTAGATTTTCTATAAAATCCCAAATCTGTTTTCATTCACCCACTGGAGAAGTTTTTTTCTTCAATAACTAGGAAGAATCCTGGTCTTGTGAGGTTAAAAGAAGGCTTTGGGATATCTCTCAAAGTAACAATGGTGTGGTGAGAACACAGAGCTGCTACTCAGTTCACAGGACGAAGCTAGGGCTCCTCACCACAGGATCTGCACAAGCTCTCTGGATATGAGAATCTCAAAGAATATAAAATGAAAGCTTTTCTATCTTCAAAACCATACTAGAGCATAAGGGGCATTTAAAATCCCCAAAGCCAAACAGAACAACATGGGAAAAATACCAGGGCAGGAAGAATGGAAAAGGAAAAACAGATTAAACAATTGTCTTGCAGCTCATGCTGTGTAAAAGAGCTGTGACAAATTCTTCTGACTATTCTTTTTCCTCTCTCTGGAAAAATCACAGAAATTAAAGCTCTGGTGGCAACATCCAGGAAGGAGAAAGTTTCCCT